>OX442361.1:5703523-5780621 GCA_949357725.1 Hyperoplus immaculatus
TATGTATATATATATATATATGTATGTGTATATATATATATATATATATATGTATATATATATATATATATGTGTATATGTATATATATATATATATATATATATGTATATATATATATATATGTGTATATGTATATATATATATGTATGTATATATATATATATATATATATATATATATATATATATATATATATATATATATATATATATGTATATATATATATGTGTATATATATATATATATATATGTGTATATGTATATATATATATATATATGTGTATATGTATAATATATATATATATATGTGTATATGTATTATATATATATATTATGTGTATATGTATATATATATATATATATATATGTGTATATGTATATTATATATATATATATATATGTGTATATATATATATATATATATATATATGTGTATATGTATAATATATATATATATGTGTATATGTATAATATATATATATGTGTATATGTATATATATATGTGTATATGTATATATATATATATATGTGTATATGTATATATATATATATATGTGTATATGTATATATATTATATATATGTGTATATGTAATATATATATATATGTGTATATGTATATATATATATATATGTGTATATGTATATATATATATATATGTGTATATGTATATTATATATATATATATGTGTATATGTTATTATATATATATATATAGTGTATAGTATATATATAATATATATATATATAGTATATATATATGTATATTGTGGATAATATTTCCCCCAGGAAAGTACAAACTGGAGATTGTGTGTTTGACCGTGTGTCAGTTGTGAAAAAAATTAGTGCAGCGCTAGATAGCGTACCAAAGCTTGCTGGTTTCATAAAAGTAACTTTAAGTAAAAATTTGCCAGGGCCCAGGGGTATGAATAATTTCGGTTGACATGTAGTGCACTTAGCGTTTCAGAATCACAAAAGACAAAACAATTAAATTAAATTAAATAAAACACTTCCTGAGAAGAGTCAGACTCAGGAACCAAACTAGTAAAAAGACTATTTTTCAGATTAGCCCAGTGATGAAGATATTTCACCACAGGACAACAGGCTGTTCTTTTTGAGGACAGAGTGATGGGTGGGCAGGGTACCACTCACTACCCTGAGGGGTGGGGGCCATAGCAATGCCGCCCCATTCCCTCTGTCACCAAATTGTGGGCAGCAGGAGGCCGCAGGTTGTGGCCATTATACAGGCTGTGTACATTAAGATTGCGACGCTGTCTCGTGAAAGCATCAATCTTTATTGAAAATGACTGTGAATGAATGTTGGGGTAGGTACCACTGTGACTGTGCACAGGGAGGGCAGCCCCATGTGAACAGATGGACGGTCTGCGTATTTTTTTTCTTGAATCATTTTGTAACCTCTTTTTACTTTTACAGGAGATGAGTTGAAAACAGAAGAAAAGGGCGAATGCACATGCCAGACAAGGTTATCATCAGAGCGTGAATGTGACATAACAGTCGATGCCTAACACAACCACACACACATGCACACACTTGCTGTTAGCACTACAACGGGCAGGGTACTGCTTTGGCGTAGTTGACTGGATCATTCGTTTGCAGAAATGCTATACAGACCGAATTATTGTCCGATTTGCTGCTGTCATTGTATGGGTGTGCAGTATTCATCGTCTACAGAGCAGAAACACTCATCTTTGTAGCTGTTTGCATAAAGCATACAGTGAAACTTAATTAGGCAGACATTAAGGTGGTCTGTCTTAAGGTGGAGCAGCTATTCCTTGATAAATAAATATTGTTACTAAACACAAATAATGTGTTGTGTGACTCACGTCAGTAGAGTGTAGCAGTAAAGTAACAACCCAACCCTCAGTTTTTAAGTTAATAAATCAGACCTGTTTTTGTTCAATACATTTTGTTTTATTAATATAATGGTCACTGACATCTATTAAAGGCTACTTTTTACCAGAGCTAGAACAGTAGCCCATACAGCTTTTTTTTTTACACATTTGTTAGGGATGCAAAATATTGGCAATTATCGTTATCGGCAAAATCTCCCCAAAAAATGTAGGTATTATTATTATTATTTTGTCAAAATCACACACCCCTCTGTCATTTGTTTGATCATGTATGTAGATAATGTTTTATTGTAATAGTTTTGACATGATGTTAAATGATAGTTAATTGCACTAATTATTAGGGCTGCAACTAACGATTATTTTAATAATCGATTAATCGGTCGATTATTTTTTTGATGAATCGGATAAAAAAAATAAACATTTGTAAATGCCGCATCTTTATTCAAAAACTGATCGTTAACTTTTAATGACATTGATACCATTTTCAAGACTCCTTAACGATCCACGTCTTTATTGATATCACTATTGATACTTTTCTATTATTTTGTTGAAATAGAACTTGTATTATTGCTTTAATTGCTGATATGATCATAGCTCAAGATAGGACATTAAACAGGTCATAATTCCATCTTTACTATCTATTTTATATTGCTGGGAAAACAAGTTTTCGCCAAAATCTAAAATTTCTTTTTTTTTTTGTTGCATTTGAACTAGGGCTGTCAAACGATTCAAATTTTTAATCAGATTAATCACAGGGTTCGGTGGATTAATCACGATTAATTTTACCATTCGAAATATGCTTGAAAAATTAAAATTTTCTCTATATATTGTTGAATGAACGGAAAGATAAAGGACAGGAGGTGGATATGTACATTTAAAATTAGTATTGTTATTAATTAAAAATCCAAATGATGATTTTAATACTGAAAATAAATTTAAATCAAACTAAAATATATACCTACCACACCATAATTCAATTGGTCTGTCTCTTTACTATGTCTTTGGGCAAATATAGGCTATATAATGGCATTTATTTTGTGAATCTATAGGTTGTGCATTCTTGAATACAACTTGATTACTGTGTGTGTGTGTGTGTGTGTGTGTGTACGTTTGTACGCGCGAACACGTCCTAGGGGACTGTTCATTTGTACCAGGAAGCCGACGTTATGTTGTCTACTCACACACACCTCTGAAAACTGCAGACGTTTGTGTCCTCGCGCGCTCTGAATAGAGCGGACAATGTTTCTCCTCCTGTTGCTCCCGACATCAACTGTCACCCGCGGCAGTTGATTTTATAAACTATCTATGCCCCCGACACAGACGTGACCGTTAGCAGTTTAAAACACGGCATGGGCTAGCGTGCTGTTATGTTTGGCTGCGCGCAGCTACTGATCCTGGGTCAGCCACAACTCAGAGTGACTGTAGTACAGAGCCGGTGGGATGCACCGGGCGGATCATTCTGCACATGCGTTAATTGCGATTAAAAAAGATTAACGCGTTAATTCCAGAAATGAATCACTCTGCGTCAACGCGATAATTTTGACAGCCCTAATTTGAACACATCAATCATATTACTGAGCCGGCCTGAACACATCACATTTGACATGTTTGCTACTTTTTTAAGCCAACTAGCTCTATATCCTTTCCGATTTTAACATGGATTTAAAAACTGGATTACTATTTTTAACTGATGGGACTTTCTACACCGTTGGGTTGTGTGATTACTGCCGCTGCTTTGAATGACTGTTGATGCGCCGATGCCGACTCTCCGAGCCCGTCTGCAGATCGTCTGCAGCAGCAGCTGACAGAGTTTTTTTGGACTAGACGGATACTGAGTTGAAGGAGTTTTTTTAACCCAAAGACAGCAAAGGTACAACACTTTTATATAGGCCTACAGTCCAGTGTTAGATATGACCAAAATACAAGCTGTGGCCGCTCACACTATAGCTTTCCCGCACCGCTTCACGTGCGGAATGCTCGCTGTGGGCGTGCATGAACCTGTCGGCGGCTGGATGTAAACAGTGCCGCGCCTACAAGTGACTTATCAATCGCGCGACTCAACAAATCGATGACCAAATTCGTTGCCAACGCTTTTAGTAATCGATTTTAATCGATTCGTTGTTGCAGCCCTACACTAACTGGTATTGCAAGAGAAGAGTGACAGAATGCGTCAGTCACTGATTTGAAATCAGGGTTTCCGTTGGTTTGACAACCATGCATATTGTGAGACATTTTTTTATCTAAGTGTTAGTAATGTGACATTAACCTGTGGCCAAGCAGAATTGAAAGCGGTTCCTTGCTTTAAGGTGAAATGGTATATTGTGATAAATGAATCTACATGTTCAGCGATCCACATTGTTAAATAATATGCAAAAAAAATAATACATATTTGGATTTAGCAGTGGGTGAATTACGGCCAGCTCTTGCTCATGCTTGGTCTCTGCTGTACTCTGCTGCACATTTAAATGGTTGAACTCATTCATTACTGCTGACTTCCCACTCAAGCCATGCCTTTGTCGCCAAATAGCAGCTTCACAAGGGTAAAATGGAGTTAAAAGCAATGATGCAAATTTGGTATTGAAATGGTTCTTTGTCAAGTTGTGAAGCGTGTTAGTAAAGGTCAAGGTTGTTATTGGTACATATTACCTTAACATCTTTGCTGCTTTTTATTGACAATTGTTGTTTTCTATCAAGGAACGGAAAGTTGATACATATTATTATTTCCCTGAGCAACCATTGATATTCCAATTTCTTTGTACAATGTTTCACCTTTTGGAAGATCCTTTTAATATTAAGTACTCAAATTTCTTCCAAATCATCAATATTTGTCAAATAAATCTCATTAACAATCTTATCAATCTTTAATATCTGAACTAATACCGTTGCACTACTAATATACTCCAGAATTGCCAGGACCATTGTCAACACGACATACACATTTAGTGGTAATTTACTGTTCTCATTGTTGACATGTTGAGCGAAGCATCTCAAAAATACATAACGCAAATACCTGATTCCAGATGTGATTGATAGACACAACTCAAAGTAATGAGCTAAAGGGTCAGCATAAATGACACCACAAAGATTACATCTACATATGTAGATCTAATATCTATCTAAATATGCCAATGGTTTAAATACACACAGCATTTAAACTCCATGATATTGGTATTGATATTCTCTAATATTGTTTTGAACAACTGTGTTGCAGCTTTTAAGACACATTTCATTTGTGGAACCATGCAATCAACTGTTGTTGAAGAAAAAGAAGCTATACAGTATGTTCCTTTTCAAGCTGTTGGAGGACACCCCTGTAATACGTCTCTCCCAGACGTAGTGAAACTTGAGACGAAAGCAAACCTGTCACTGCCTTTTACACAGGCTTTCAGCAGATATCCAGCATGCTGGAAAAAAAGCCACTTTGCCCTAGGGTAATGGCCATATAGTGGGCTTCCTTGCCGTTCAGTGCAGCCGCTATGTGCCTCATCCAACACTGTCTAGGGCTTTGTGAACATATGCCCAAGAACCGACACCCGTACAAAAGGCTCACGTCGTAGCAGTTCACTGTGTGTATCTCACCAGAAAACATGGACTGTGTGATGTGACAGTACATGCATTCACCCTGGATCAGGCTAAACCCATCAATAATGCAGGCGGCATAGAGTAGCTGTGAAAACCCTCTTGTTTTATGAGCTTACTCTGCTCCTTTGCCTTGTGCTTTTATGGAAGGTACAGTCAGACATTAAATACGCTGCACACAAATTACGCTTTTAAACTTTTGAAATGAATTAGCCCTCTCTTCCCCTCCGCCAGCTCGTCCCATTCTTATTCATCAACCTTCTCGTCCTTCATATTCTATGGAGCTCTGCGGAGAGCCCTTGGCGATATGGCTATATATAGAAGGAAAAGGAGGAGCAAGATTAAGCAAAATAGAGTGCCTTTTAGTGTGCTGTCCTGAGGAGCTTGCTTCAACGTTCCTTTTTCGCAGGGGTTAATGACGCTCTGATTTAGCCAGTAAATTGTTTCTTGTGTGTCCTGGAGTGACTCAGGTTGTAGAGGTCAAGCCTCGGCAGTCTGAAATAGACGTCCTCAATTACGCACAATACCTTCTGGCTCCATGACCTTTGTCAAAAAAAAGAGCCTTTCCAGCACCTAGCTTCGTTCCTTACTATGGCAATGACATTTTAGAATTGACTAAAATAATTTTTTCTAGAGCTACAATTAAACAGATTGCTCTCACTTTTAGGCACAAACACAAGCTCCCACAGCAGGATTACCTAGCAGCCAGTCTGTATCATCGCTATTACATCCTAAAACAGATATACTCCACAGTGGTTGAGATGCAAGATACAGTTTTATCACAGTTTGGTCAGTTCTACCACTCTGCTTAAGCCCCTATCTCACTGGGCTGTGACTGGTTGCAACAAGTTGGAGACTGCATTCGCGAGGGAGTCTCAAAACTGTCTTGAAACGTTTGCGGGGGTCTCAATTTTCTCGCATGAGTCACAGAGCCTCGCAGTCCTGTCGCTAGAATTTTGAACATTTTCAAAAAAATCATTAAATGTTCTCTCAAAATAGCCTCAGAGTCGTCGCCTGTGTCTCGAACTTGTCGCAAAGCCTTCTAAATTCAGTTTCCGCGAGCCAGAAAGTGTGTGAAATGTGAGACAACTTAGCAAGGGTTTGGCGAAGCATGAAACTAAATTGCGATTAATTTCAGACAAAAATTAGACTGACATTCCATTCGGGCAACGCTCGCCAGACGTTTGCAAGACATAAATGCGAGCTCCCGGCAAATTTTGGCCAGGACATTCGCAAACGTGTCGTAAGTACCAGCCCAGTGAACCTATGCTAATTTGCATATTTCCTCGCAGTTTTGTGTCTCCAACTTGTCACAAACAGTCGTAGCCCATTGATATAGGGGCTTTACACAGCTCTACTGTTGAGTTTTCCATTTTCATACACTACTACAATGCTCAAAACTCTTGTGTGTATACTATAGACGGGCCTAAGTGATCGATTTCTTGAGTAGTCAGCTGTGCTGATCAGTGGATTTAGTTTCTCTCTCTAGTCAGGTGTCTTCAAAACTGATGCTACATGGGATGAAAAGGGGGGGATGGGGGATGCTTGGAGCAGAGCTTAGCAGGTGCTGCTGGACCCATGGGGGCTTATTTGTGTACTCTGCTCACTCAGTGGGAACATTTTAATTTGATCCCTTTGTTTCTATAAAACAGGTCAGGATTTGTTCTACCCATGGCCATGGGCAATTTAGTATTTGAACAGAAACCGCTGTAGTGATGCAGGAGTGGTACAGCTCCATGTGTTTTCAGAAACAGTTGCCAAAACATGCACGACATTTCTTGAAATCTTTTGATAAAGGGCCCTGTACAACTGGATGAGTTTGGTCACCACAGTTTCCATTTGGGCTTTCTATACATACGATCACACACTATCAGTCAGTAGCAGAGTGGGATCTGTCTCATCTGGAACAAACTAAAAAGTGAAACCATACAAAATTAATTTTGCTTGTGTGACTTGAGACACGTTGCTGGAGTTTTTTAAACAATGAAGCCTGCATTTGCAACATATAACGACTATTGTTTTCTCAATCATGGAAAATCCATTTACACCACAGTGGAATGTTTCTGTCTCTACCTGCGTAAAGCTGCAGGTCATTAGCTCTGCGAGAGCAAATCATCACAGCGAAATCTTATATTTAATTAATCACGACCAGAATATTTACTCATTTTAACCCTTTCAGATAGGATCGATTGCATGATTTTAGACAGAACTGTGCAGTCATGTTAAATCTGGTTTTGTTGGGTCTACACAGTCCGTTTGCTGTTTCCTGTCCGTCAGAGTCCCAGTGAGGGGTTTTCCTCTAGTGAATATACCAGAGCAGTGTGTATTGAAGCTTTCTGATACTGATGACTGTGACTGATGATGGCTTTAATGTCTTTACAATCAGCTCATCTTTTGCAGATTACTGATTAGTTTTTAAGGATCCTCACATCATGCTCTACTCCACCTGGAAAACACTTTATAGTTTTTTTTTTCAAAGTTTTACTAGCTACTCCAATGTATGAATATATATCTTCACACTAAGCGATTATTAGTTATCCATTACGTCAGGTAAAATATAGTGTCATTCACAATATTCAGTTTTCTTATCTTCAAACTTCAGGATAGGTTCTAATCCACTGCAAAACAAGAATGATCAGAGCAGTGTGAAAGACAAGAGACCAGACTTATCTTCTAAATCATTTACTATGGTCCAGGATGATAAATGTCACTTACAATGCAAAATTGGTATTAGACTTGAAACACAAGCCCAAGAATGAAAATAGAATTATAAAATTATCCAAAATTCCCAATCCCCCACTTTTTGGCAAGTTTGTTCGCCTCTGCCACTGTTTCTTTTCTGCCTTAACTTCTTTAGCAACTAACTAACTTCTCTGAAATAGTGGTTGCTTTGTTTTTCCAGGCTATGTTCATTATGGCTGGGTCTGCTATGCCTTAAGATCACTGTTCTGGCTATAGTTTTCATTTGCACAGTGTTGTGTAACTCAATAGCCACACATATTGTTCACCTTTTAGTTTTCAAAATGTTCATCCAAATAGTTATAGCCACATCAGTGCAGGCATTCAAATTGTGTGCGACTGAATTCCCGTCCACTTGTGATATATAAAAAAAAAAGAATCTTCCTGAAGTTTTAAAGGACTCCCAGGGTGGCCTTGCTGTTGAGTAGTTTTGGTTGAACGCTTGCTATGTTATCAGTTGAGCTCCGACTCTCAGCCTTGGAGTTCTCTTCTGACAAGTGTGTCAGTAGAAGGATCACATCAAAGTTCATCACTTGCAAACAAATGAGACTCTTTCACACTTGATAGCATCTACATTTTCTTGTGTTAGCGCTTATTCAGCCAAGTTAGATGTCAAATATAGTTATTACTTTTGAATCACGCTAATCGTCAGTTTTACTTCTTTGTTAGGAGGCCGCTGTAGTGTCACTTTGGGTTTTTCCCTTTGTCAGTTTTTCAACTGCGTGTATGCCTCAGAGACAACTCTCGATGGACAACTGCATACCCACTTACGCACACACTCCCTGTTATTCCCAGGGCTGAGAATTTGTCTCTTCGGGCTGAACACTCTTTCACAGAGACCAAGTGGTGATGAAAGATGTGCCTAAATTAGGATTTTTGTGTACCACCAGAGGCAGGTGTTTGTTTTTTAGCACCTCCCAAATCTTACACTTTTCAAATGTGCACTGCGTGGTGCGTAACTTTTTATTGGCGGCTTTTATTATATTTAGGGAGGCTTACTGTTCCATTAACACCTTGAACTGTATTAAATGATGCCTGCAAGTGTGTCTGTTGTGTGTTTTGCACAGCTTGTGTTTTTCTTAAAGTGTCGAGTTTCCTGGAGAGTGCAAGAGAATATTAAATTACCCTCTTAGCCCAAAGGCTAGACGAATAGAGCCAGTTGTTCCTTTATTGTTGTCAGGAAGTGCAGGGTACATCGCCTGGAAATCAAGACCTGTCGCTGGCAAATTTAAATTTGCTCAGCCTGTTGGTCTGGACACGATCCATTGAAGCTCATTAACTAATGTCGGAAAATTCTGAGTTGCCAATATAATCGTTATATCTGATATGGGCGGGTCAAAGCCCTAAATATGGGTCTCTGGGGCGGGCGTAGCCGGATGACGACAGTTCTCTGCAGGTGCCGTCGAAGCTGTGATAGTAAACAATAAAGAGGGCTGTGGATACGTTGTTTGAGTTTGAAACGGCTTTGGCCTCAACACTAAACGATTTGGAAGACGGCACATACATCTTTCATTAGCAAGAAAGATTGCCAACCGACCACGGCAAATGTTTAATTTACCAGTTAACCCGCTGTTAGCAAAACAAACGGGAGGTAATACGTCACCTTGTTCATTGCTCTAATTGGTCCTATGGCTATCCAATTGCGCGGAGTGGTATTAGAAATGCATGCGTAGGTGCCGCCCCTTCAGTTGCAAAGTTCTATTGATGGTGGCCAGACCCTATATCGTTCTAGATGTGGGTCTGGATATAGTACAACATGTGTATTCATTAGGCCTGGATCTTGACATTTTATTTGGAAGTGATGTATGTTTTATTGAGTTTTATTATATTGAGTTTTATTGACAGCAGCTTACATGGATAAAGAAAGACAGAAAAGCGGAAAAATTATATTTCAAGTCAATTATTTTGCAGTGCTTGCCATCCCTGGCTGTTACTTAGGACCTTAACGTGGTTGGAATATGAACGTGTTAAAAGTAACCCATCCTATTGCTCCATTGGGAGTCAAATTCAACAAGAGAGAAAACCTTAGAACTTATACAGTATTTCAAGAGTCAAGCCTTTTATTTTTTTACAGCTAAGCATGAATAATATCCGTTTATCATGCTAAAAACAGTAACCGTTGCAGACAAAAAGCATACCAGGTTGATTGTCTTTCGATCACGCTATTTTGTAACCCAACCCGGCAAACCTAAATAGACCGCAGACAGGGTCTAAATCTAAACAATGACACACACGATAGGAAGTAATGTGTTGCCTTTCAATGGCAGTGTAACGGTAAGGGGCATTGGAAAGCCTGAGATCAACATTTTCAGTAACACTCTAGTTTGTTTGAGATTAGCAGGGCAGATGGCTGCCTCTCTGTACACTTCCATTTAAATTACCTTTTTGGCAGTTTGCTTGTCCTCTTGTTTGAGGAGACTAACAGAAACTACAGTAGTAAAATAAACAACCATTAGTTAAGTGAGCCGCGGTCAAAGCCATAGCAGAGTATTGCTACAAATATTCCTCTGTTGCTTAAATGTTTTTTTTTTGGAGACGAAAAGGGCGGTGGCAAAGAGTTAGGGAGTAAAACTGAACAGGCTTCAGATATGGCATGATTATACATCTGCCACTCTAACGGGACATCCCACACACTCCCAGTGATTCGTCTCAAGTAAAGGAATGTGTGCCACTTGATTTTTCGGGCAGCTCTGTTTTTTTGCTGTAAGCAGCTTTTGTTGCAACTTGTTCCCTTTCCCCACGTCGGAACACAAAGGTTTTTGTTTGGGGATTGACGTGCAGCCAATGTTGCTTCCCATCCACAGCTATGTGAACCCTGTCGGTTCACCTCAGGGACATTTTGCTCTTGAACACATTACAAATGAAGACCTAGGACTGGGGCTGACGTCCATGTCATTCATCTTTAGTAAATTAATTTGGCAAAACATTTTGATAATGAAGTGACCTCATCCAGTTTCAATAAATCAACCCTTATGCCATCAATTTCAAATCATCTGCTTACTTGAAACGCTATTTGTTTATGTTTGAGTAATCGCATTATGTGTTGTAACTTGTAAATCCTCTGTGACTGTTAAAAGGTTGTTTGATTTGAATATCTGACCTGACTCTACACCCACAGCCTGTGCAGCAGCAACACACTTTTAATATTCATCAAAGGCATGTCACTTTAAGGCCAGCTGCTACTTTCACCAGCCCCATATGACGGAGGTGTTTGTGTCCCACAGAGGAGCATTGCATCCTCACAGTTTGCTACAGGCGGCAGGGCAGAGTGTTGCGGACTCCGTTGGAATGCGTCAGCAGGCTTGCAGGCAGGCAGGCAGGCAGGCAGGCAGGCAGGCAGCGCAAGGGGTTCTGGAAGGAAGATGTAGCAGTCCTATTACTCACCTCTGTAGAAGGCATAGTGCTGTGTTGTGCCTCCCAGGGGTTCTGTTCAATCATTGGCGCACACTTTATTACCTTGTTCTGAGGAGGTGTGTGTGTGTGCACTTGCTGCAGAGGCCTCTCTGCCTTAAGTAGAGCACAGGGGGGTTGGTTTTTATATATTTACACTAGCATTTGTGCTTTTTTGTGCATTTTTGTATCAACCTATTAAAATGATCCTTTGTGTTTTAAGATAAATACCCATTCATGCAAATCTGACTAAATCCTTATCCGACACCAGTGTTGAGATGGTGATGCTGCAGCAGTTTTTCTTGATGCATTTGTGGCAGATGTTGTGGTGACCCCAGTGGACAGAAAAACAGGTTCTCCCCCTAATTATCTGAACAACATCTGGGCACAAGGCGTCGAGGAGGAGGCGGCGGAGGTGGGCGTTCATCTCGCAGGGCGGTCCGTCGTAATCGAACCGTAAATAAGAAACGGGTGTGTGTGTGTGTGTGTGTGGGAGAGAGAGGCCATTTGTATGCGGTGCGTAGCAGGGCATGGGGAGGGGGAGGGTAGAGGTGGAACCTGCCATATGGATGAGAGAGAAAGACTAAAGCAAGAAGTGAGAGGGAAGAGAAGAGGAGGAAGGCGAATAAGGAAAAGGGAGAGACTCAGAGACTCAGCGGCCAATGTCAACTCACTTAACACTCCCTGCTGGCCCCGGAGGATGCTGACAGCACAGTTTTGTTGATTCATTCCCCCCTCTCTCAGACCAATCCCCCCGTCTTTTGCAGTCAGTCTCCATCCATGCTGCCCTTGTGTAGCTTTATTCATGACACTCCCTGAACCATCTCCTCGTCCTCTATCCTGACCTTCTGAATCTGGAGTCTTCCCTGCTATGCCTAATGCCAGAGAATGTGTCATCACAACCCTAAACTTATCTACCCAATGGGGTATGAGTGGAAGGGCAAAGCCGGTGTGCCACAGGGAAGGAGATACAAACAGCAAATGGATGGTTGCGATTGCCCAAAGTATGAAGCGTTCTTCCTTGCATACTGTGGTCCCACATTTGACACGGAAACTAGCTGGATAACATACAGGGAATTCAGAAACTGCCACTGGGACATTTTTGACCCTGCAGACCTGGATTGTTTTTCCTGCAGGAAAAAGATGTGGCGTAGTTAGACTACACAATGTATTTGGTTAGTGGAACCAAACAGGCTGATGAAAATGTGTTCCCACGCTTTGAAACAGAGATTTACATTATTAGAATTAATTAAAACAGGTTACACAGCACAGCACACACCATTTCTTACATATATATGAGTTATTATTACTCAATATTTACTAGGTGAAATCGAACTGAATGGATTGAATAAAACTATTGTTAGCTAGCAGGAATTGACCTTTTTAAAGTAAATTTTAAATATAAGTAATAGTAATATGGATGACATGCAGGACCTTTCAAGGTGCATTTAAAACATCCCTAATGAATAAATCAGCTGTACCATTACTTTATTGAAATAAATCATTTGTGAATATAAAATATTTTATCTTTTTGAATTAATTGCTGGTTTAATTGCTTTTAACCTGGGTTCCCATGTAAAGCAGTGGTACTGACACTTAAAGATAGAAAGAAGATGATAATCATCTGACCTATATCTCTCTTTCAGCCATACTTTATTCAATTTTGGAGTCAATGAAAATAATTTTAAGAACTAATCTATTCCACTCTTGAGTTCCTTGTATCCATGTATATATTTTGTTTATTACATTAGTTGCTTAGGATTCTGCATTTTGCACATGTCAATTAAATCTATTGAGCTCATGAGGCTAAAAATAGCATTATATGCTCTAGGATGGAGCCTGCCTTTTCCATCCAAATCTACGTCTGGCACGGTAGTCTCCCGTCATTTTCAAATTAGTATGTATACACCACTACATGTTATATGATACACCAGGTGTGTAAAACCTCAATACATTATCTTATTCCTTGCTTATTCAATAGTAAAATATACTTTTGAATAAGTCCAAACAGAGAAAATGGGAGGGGAGAGAAAATAAAATAAAGAATCAACAAACGCATTATAGCAAGCAAGACATACAATGAGGGCATATGACAAACTGCTACCATACATGTTTTATGTTTTATTTGAACATGGTCTAATTGTGAATAAAAAATGTGACTTGTGTGAAACAGTTGTTGTGTCCAAGTCGCCGACATGCTCAAGGCGAGGCGAAGACTTTGAACCAATTGCTGTTTTTGTGTTTTAAATGTTCTGTAATGGAACAGCAGTGGTCCAGAGTTAGGACTCTTCAAATGTCGTTTGAGATGAAATGCCATGATTCGGTCTGCGGTTCACCAGCGTTACAGCTGTTATAACTTTGTAATTGGGCCCTCCAGTTTACAGCGTAGTTTCATTTTGTGTGAGTTTGTGAAGAGAAGCTGCAAAACAAGCTTTTTTTTCCTACAGTCCAATGTATTGCATTCTGAAGGGCTCCAGACAATCTCTACCAAAGGCAACCTACTTAATGGGAGCCTTGGGTTATGATAGTGCCATTGTTACATGTGGGCAGGCTAGTGGCTTTGCTGACTGAAAACAGATTTGGTAAACTAGACAACCATCTGTAAGGATAAAGACCAGCTTTAATCGTTTACCACTCGGTTGTAAAGTTTTGATCATAGCCTCTATTCCTTGTTGGCTCAATGTAATAAATGCAGAACTTTTCCAAATGTTTTAGGTTGGTGCAATTTGTTGGGATGGGCTGCCCAGAGCATTTTATGTGGAGAAAGTTGTGCAGTTGTTATACATGTAACATAGTTGCTTTATGCAGAAACTATCTAAAAGAAGACGGCAGCACAGGGAAGCCTTCTCTCAAGGGTAGATAAAGGCTTTTGATCCAGAATCCAGTTGGAAAGAAAGTATGCAAAAACTGACACCCACCACCACAACCAACAACAACATGTTCATTTATCGCTGCTTCTTTTTCCTTAAAACAGTTTATCATTTTAATTTAGCTTTGTTTAATTTATTTGTGTTGAAAAAAGGATTGTAGATCTCTAGACAGATGATCCATGGATTATATGTGCTATTCGAAAATAGCTTACAAGGGTGAAATCACTGTTTTTTTAAAGCAAAACTGCTATGCAATACACATCCATATATACCAGCAGCCAGACCCAGGCAGAAAGTCAAGGTGACATCGTGCAAGCCAAGGCAAAGGTGTTTTATTAATGGGTCAGCAGCTGCAGACGGTCACTCTGGGTCAAGGCAAGGCAGGGCAATTTTATTTATAGAGCACATTTCAGGCACAGGGCCACTCAAGGTGCTTCACAGGGTTAAGATCAAATAAAGAATACAAAAAAAAAAAAAAAAAAAAAAAAAAGGTCAAACTCCCACTTTAAAAGTTTTTTTTCTATACCCATTGTCAAAGCAGAATCTACATCGCGACTCTAGAACAGTATGGACACTGGAAACAAGTTAACGTCAGGGGGTAACACATGAGATATGGGCATGCTGTTTTTCAAATATGTATGTTTAAGTTCTCCTAAAAATAAGCATGTACTTGGCTATTTGATTCTTATAGTCAAAACTAAAAATTTAAATTTAGGCTGCACAACCAACTAATAAAGTAAAAATTGAAATAAACTTTAGGTGGGCCTTTTTCATTTAGGCCAACTAATCAAAAATGCCAGCACGTATCTGTTCCTATTAGGGGGACATTTCATAGGTCACAATGACAGGATCAGCAAAGTTTCACAACACCAATCATAATTTACGTATGAACTGTCTTAAAGGTTCCAGGCAAATATTTTTTCTGAGTATTTAAATAAACCCATTGAAACCCACTCATTTAATTCAACTGCGCGTCTTTCATTGATTGGAGGCCACTTGCCTTTTTGAAGCCAAGCAAGAAAAGTGGGAATTTCATTTTCAAGAGACTTGTTTTGTGCCACTTGGTAATCAAATGTTGTTGCTGCAGCAGCGTCTCTCTGAACTGTAAATTATGGCGGTGGCTACATCTAAATCAGGGTGGGCGTTGACCCATTGATGACAGCTGCTGTGCGATGCCACATTGGCTCTCCTGCCTGATGCTGCGTCGCGCAGCATTATTACTTTATCTAATTTTCATGGCATTCCCAGCATAGAATGCACCGTCATTGGTTCAAATACACATGAGGTGGGTTTTGTTGATTTTTTTAAGACCACGTGACCACCCAAAAGTTGTGTGGTTTGCCGAAAATCACGTCAATCAAAAAAATAAAATAAAATAAAATAAAACAAAATAATAAAACAAAATAATAAAAAAAAATACGCCGGCTATGTCGGCGACAGAACAGTTAGTGGCGTTTGGTGCGCAGAATCAAGGTCTACTATAGACTACTGACGAAAATCACACAACACATTGCATCTATTTATTAACAATATTTAATAATTTTCTAATTCATCTCATTTTGACGATTTTTAGAAATATTTGTTGGTTTGTAAGCGCTAAGGGAACATGTTTAAATAAAACCTGTGAACCTTAACTTTTAAATGTATTTTATTTCATGTTTCTATGTGCTACACAGGCTTAGATATTAAGGTTTTGGTAGACTTGACAATTCGTACTATTTTTTCAGAAAACCCTCAGGCATTAAGGACATGCATCCTAGATTGCCATAGTCATCAATGGGTTAAGAGAGCCTGCACTTGAGATACTTTCCAAACACTGGCTTGAATTTACTGCCACTTTACTGATAGCGATACTGAATTTGGCATGTTAATCACAGGAAAGCCTCCCAGTTAAACTTTCTGTGCTTATCAACTCAATATTTTGACCTATTTAACCGTGTAGTTCTGGACTAGGACCCTCCCTTAGTTGGATCAAGTAGTTTGTGTGTATCAGGTGTGAAAGTCAATATGTGACTGCTGTTATTTCACAACATTCTATCATTCTGCAATTAATTTTTCATATCTTACCAGTGAACTGATGATTCAATACACTCGCTGTATACATATGAGCTCTTAGACTTAGAAATTTGAGTAAACAAGTAACAAGAAACTACAGTTCCCTGCATGCTCAAATATCTTGAGATGGCTGAGGTAATCCATCCAGAATTTTAATATGTAGAAGAGCTTGATATACATATCAAGCTCTTCTACTGCCCATAGAGTCTAGTTTCAAGTGATTATATTTCACCCATTATAATGTATAGTACAGAAGGTAAACACAGAAGATTTTAAATAATTGAGGTAATAACTTGTTTACACCTTTTTAATTAGCAGGAGAATAATCTAAATGATGTAGCCCATTTCAGCATCACCTGCATCTTTACTGTGTAGCCATTATACAAAAATTCAAAATGGTCAGGTAAAAGTTCTATTTCGGTTTGCGCTGGTAGATGATTAATTGATATCGCAGTGCAGATTAATTCCGAGCTTTAGGTTCTGTCTTTAGATACTGTGTCCTACAGATTGAATGGATACTGTTTTGTAAGGAGAGATGGGTAAATGGCGAGTAAACAATGATTCTTCTGAAAGGATAAAATAAAGGTCTATTTCCCAAGCTTGCATCATTTGCTTTTGAAAGGAAAAGTTGGTGAGTCTGAAACCCCACACCTGTATGATTAATCTTCATTTATGTTTTCATCACTTGTTAGTACCATGTGTGCTTACTCAAATGTACTTATCCAAAAGTCCCTGTCCACAAATAATGGTTGTTTGTGTCTGTATACGAACAACTCAATTTCCATTTACTGTCATTGGATTTCCATTAGCAAGCAGAAATAGAACAACGGGAATCGGCGAGCTCATCAAATAGGTGTTTAAAGCCACTACGAGTAAGAGTAAGACTACCCCTTTGGACAAAAGCGGTAGTATTTTTACGACGCCCGCTGTCGCAAAGCTGTTTTCTAGCGCGTGCCAGGCGTGCAAGTGTGAACTGAGAAGGGCGCAATATAGTGCATGTCTGTGTGTTGAAAGTGTGAGGACTCTTTTCGGCTCTGTGAGAGTGGTTTTGACACTGCATCAACTAATGCCAGTCACTGCCACACACACCTGATTGCAATGAGTTGATGCAGCAGTGACACCTAACTACTCTCTCTCACGGAGCTGAAAGATTACGTGTCCTCACAGAAAGCGAATGAACAAGAGACGGCAGTTAGTATGGATTACGATGAAGTAATGTGTTTGTGTTGTTGATGTAAATAATGACTATTTCAGATAATGGTTATCTGATGATGGTGAAGCAAAGCAAACTTTGTGTTAGTACCAACTGCTCATTCATTTAGGAGTAAACACTGCAGTCTAGTTTTGCTCTCGTGAAATTACACGTTGCTTGGCAACGCCCTCGTCCCGCAAGTAGCCTATATCACTCTCCCTTTTAGCTTTTCTTCATTGCATTTTAATTTTTTTCTTTGATGTTTCAGCCCCGTTATTATCAGTCATTATGACGACAAATAACTGTCTCAAACAAGGCTCCCGCTCCCCTTCCCTCACCTGGAGGGATAGGCTTCTCAAATCGCGTTGCAGCGCCACACTGAAATCTGCGACCAATACGGATATGTGACCATAGAGCCTGCACGAGCGAACCGAAAATCGGATGGGTGTGCGACCAGACAAAAAGCAGTAATAAAAACTATTTAAAAACGTCTTTCTTTGCACTGATGGGCTCGTTTGCTGTTACAGGTAATTTATGATTATCAGAGGAAACATGAGGCTGTTTAAAAGATATTTAAATGTTACTCGTAGCCGCTTTAACATATCACATACAGCTCATGCTGGGCTGTAGTCAAGCCTTACCGTCACTGATTTTACGTGCAGCATACTGAAACATTTCTTATCTCTTACTAAACACCTCTCCTAAACTCTGCTTCATCGTCATTTTTTTTACCATGTGTGTGAGATTTCAGAAGTTTCCTCATTCTTTTTTTTATTTCCTTTTTTTATTGGAAATGGTGGTGCTGTCCTGACAAGCCCAAACAGACACCCCCCCCCCCCACCTACCAACTTCCCTGGCATTAATCAAATATGGTGTTGACTCATTGTACAATCATTTGGAATGACTCATCAATCCTGAGGGCAATGCTGACTGTTTAAGAATGGCACGCTGCAACCCAAACACTGGTATCTAGAAATCAACCCAAAGTTTTAGCCGCAGCTGAACCGAAGCCATTGTCCTCCAATTGACCTTGTCATCATTGCTCAACTTGAACCAACTGAAGACTTGGGAGTGACCTTTTTCCATTGAGGATGACTCCTAATATGGATGTCAAGAGCATAGCGTTGTAGATTAACCGGCCTCCGGCAGGTCTTACTCATTTCGTTCTTCACATTGCCTCCGTGTGCTTCAATAGTTCAACATTGTGACTCAATGCGCTTCTGGGGAACACCTTGCTTTTACAATAGCTCATCCACAGATTTACTTAAGATATTTTTTGTGTGAGGAAATGTTGTCAGGACTTATTGCTAATTTCTGATGAGACACAAGCTGCGGCCATCTTCTGTTTGTACTAGTGTCAAATAAAGACCGGCACCAATTGATGTTCGTGGGTTGGATGGAAATTAATTTTACAAAGAGATTAGTGACCATCAGTGGGAACAAATGGATATCAAATTCCAGTATCTTAGTTTGATAGGGGTATATAACAAACCGCTATCAAACTCTTTTAGTAACATTATAAAATCATGAACGAATATGCAAATAAGTATTGTTGGACAATTTTGTTCAACTTCACACATGTTTTAATTTTCCTCTTATGAATGATTGTGCGGTCCGCATCTCTGTTCATATTCTTGTGCTTTTGTCTATCACAATTGTTCATCTCTGGATGCACATACCGCGCAGTCCGTCATTAGCACAAGAGAACACCCAAATAATCGTGTATATGACCAGTAATCCTAATCCTTAATCCTTCTTGTGGATAATACAAAGAATATAGAAACAAATGTCAAGCAATTATTTTAAGAGTGCATTGGCGGAGGACTTACATCAGTCCTGTCACAGAGCTCCACCAGGAAAAGCTGGAGAAAGTTGCATAAAGGAGAAGGTTGTTTCAGGGATGCACTACAGCGGCACATTTTTAAAATGACACATTTTTGTGGAAAAAAACGTGCATCAGAGAAACATTGAGCCTGACAGGGGAAGTGCCTCGCGGCCCTGTTGTGTGTGCACATTAATGTGTCATGACTGAGACAAAGAACTCATTATTATATTTACTAAATAATAAAATGTTTGTGCCATTAAACCTTCAATGAAATGTTCCAGGCTGATCAATAAAGATGGATTTTTCTTTGCCCTCAAGCAGAGTTCTGCCATTGCACTTTTTGATGTATGGCATGTTGTTTGCATTGTATTTACAGACCGCTCACACATGTCTGAATGAAGTAAATCTGCCCTATTGTTGAAAAGGCCACAAGATGAAATATTTACTCTGGCTGGGGTCTGACTCGTGCCCACTGCTCTATAATGACTCTTATAATATTAATTTTCCTTCCACTTGTTTGTAGTCTGTGGGCATATAACAGGAGCTCAAGCAATGATGACAGCTTTTATGATTTATGAGGCCAGTGTTTGATCGCTTGGTGGCAGAGATAAATGAGATTGTGGTTAGTAAGGATGTGTGTGTGTGTGTGTGTGTACGCGCATTTCTGTATGAATGCATCCCCCCTCTCTCTGTCAACCCTTTTAGTGTCATAAAGTCTGGTCAAAAGCTTTTGATGGATTTCTTAGTGACAGTTATGTCCTCTATCATCAGTGAGTAGATTATTGGGTTGTCCTTGAGGCACCGTTTATCCCTGTTCCATATTGGTTTGGCATTTTTAGTTTGCTAAGAGGATTGAAGAGGAAGTGTAGCATGCCTTTTATTCCCATATACGTCCACAAACGCGACACAAAGGTCAATTTCCAACCTTTAGTGTGTTTGCCCAGGTCACAGTGGGTGACTTTGTTAACCACCTCAATTGTTTGCCAGACAAAAAAGTAGTTTTTTCACTTTAAATGTATTATTTCACTTTTACAGTATGATATATTATTATGTTATGGAGCCTGCTAAATAGCTGTGGACTATGTCTTGACCCCCATTATTTTCAGCCTATATTTGCTTACATTTTGGCAAATTTGCACATTAAGAAGTATTCTGGAATAGCTTTTTGAAGATACTGTTATTATTGTACCCATGGATTTACAGACAATTCTCACTGCATGATCCTAAAGAAAAAAACAAGAAAACCACAAATGAATGGGCCAATTATCTACCTTCCTGCAGTTTGAACAACACCAGCATGACCTCACGCAGTAGCTTAGCCTCAGATCTGCATTAGCCTCTGATGTATTTCTGAACAGGTTTTTGTCTAATGTTAGAGGAACAACAGAAAGACTTGCAGCTTTTGCTGTAAAATAAAAAGCTATAAAGTCAGGCAAGCAAAAACACACAATAGTGGTGGATTCTACTATCGCAAATCACCACCGTGGCGCCCAATGTTTTTAGCTCAGTGGGGTTATGTATTTATAGTAGCAGGACTGATGGTGTAAATTAGCACAGCTACACTTAAGTTAATCTGTATACAGCGCTGCTAAGTAAGACCTTACACAGTGACAGGACTACATTAAAAGTGCGTCTCTGAGAAGGAGGTTTGTTTTCTGTCACTAAACTCAAAATAAAGCGATACATCTATTTGGATGTATCAATCGTTATGCAATTGACCAGACCTGCTCTAAGCTGCAGACTGTATAATAAAAACACAAGTCAGGGAAAATGCTGTTTTTGGATGTGTGTCATGAGAGCTGATATTCATTTGCTAGAGTAGTCTGTTCCAGTCACTGAAGAAGTTCTAATTGTCACACAGGTTTTAGTGGAATGATAAAGAGGAAAAAGGCCAGTGTTGTATAATCTGCTCTCGTCTTGGCCTCTGTGCCTGTCCCTGTGTGTGTGCCCGATAAAGCAGTCTTCATCAGAGCGGCACATTTAAAGCGGCTACGAGTAACATTTAAATATCTTTTAAACAGCCTCATGTTTCCTCTCATAATCATAAATTACCTTTAACAGCAAACGAGACCATCAGTGCAAAGAAAGACGTTTTTATATAGTTTTTATTACTGCATTTGATCTGGTCGTACACCCAGTCCGATTTTCGGTTCGCTCGTGCATGCTCTATGGTCACATATCCGTATTGGTCGCAGATTTCAGTATGGCGCAGGAACGCGATTTGAGAAGCCTATCACTCCAAGTGAGGGAAGGGGATAGGGAGACCAGATCCCAATTCACCAGATGTGGGACAAAGACTACGTTTGTGCGGGACAATGCGGGACAAAGTGCCGTTTTTTTAGCAAAATAAACTCGTGTCACCACCGGTAATGCCAGAGACACGGCTTTCTATATTAAAAAAACACTATCTTTAGATCAGCGCGCAGCAGTTAAGTTAGCTACTGTTAAACAAATAGAGCATTAAGGCTGCGGCTTCACATTAAAAGCATTTCACTGGCTTCACATTAGCATTTCACTTGACAAACGTGAGTTGGCTTTTATTTTGAAGTAACAGGAAAGTAAACGCTGAAGCACTGCAGGCAGCACCTTCACAGAGCCACTGAGCCCAGCAGCCCGATACACACACACAGACAACCGGAGACTGCTGTCTCCTCACAGCTATCGGATGAATGCCAGATTATAAAACACGCATTTAAAAAGGGGGGCTCACTTTTAATAACAATGCGGGACAACGTCTCAATTTGCGGGACGTGTGAAAAGTAATGGAAATGCGATCTGGTCACCCTAGAAGGGGAGCTGAAACCTTGTTTGAGACAGTTAGGCTATTTGTCGTCATAATGACTGATAACGGGGCTGAACCATCAAAGAAAAAAAAGAAAATGCAATGAAGAAAAGGTAAAAGGGAGAGTGATAGGCAGGCGGGAGGGCGTTGCCAAGCAACGTATACACAATTTCACGGAGCGAACCTAGACTGCAGTGTTTACTCCTAAATGAATGAGCGGTAGCCTACTAAAACAAAGTTTACTTTGCCTCACCAGCATCATCAGATGACCATTATTCATCTGAAATAGTCATTATTTACAACAACATAAACACATTACCTCATCGTGATCCATAACTAACTGCCGTCTCTCGTTCATTCGCTTTGTGTGGGGACACATACTCGTTCAGCTCCGTGAGAGGTGACAATGGATCAACTCATTGCAATCAGGTGTAGTTGATGCTGTGTCACTAACCACTCTCACCGAGCCGAAAAGAGTCCGGTGCCCTCACACTTTCAACACACGGACACGCACTAAATTGCTTCCTGATTATTTGAATCTTGAGGCCCTGCACGAGCTAGAAAACAGCTTCACGACAGCTGGCGTCGTAAAAATACTACCGCTTTTGTTCAAAGGTGTCGCCAACGTGCCGACTTACTCGTAGTGGCTTTAACACCCGCTACTCCCCAGATGTTAATTCTGTTAAACAGATGCAATTGCCTATGCTGCAGTGGTCAATCTGCAATTCTGAATCAAGTTCAGTGGCCTTTTGCACTATACATTTGTATTCCCTCCTTTTGCAAAAGAAGCACACACAGGAGTAATGCTCTTTTGTAGCTTGCCCACATTGTTTTCATTTTTCTAGCACTAAACCTCCATAGGCCCCAACATTGAAAAGTTTTGAAGCACCTGCCACGAAAGCTTATTTCTGTACAGCCAGATGGCTGAGCGGGAATGATCTTTCATGCATTAAGGTTCTAAGAAGAAAGTGGTCTTTAGAAATAGATTATTTATAAGAAAGGTTTTCAAATAGTAATGTTTTGTACATGGAAAGCAAACATCTCTGCATATTTAAAAAGGAACAGGTTCTCAGTTGTACATGCATTTCTATATCAAGCTGTATATAACAGGCATGTTACTTTAGCATCACTACTTTTAAAACAAGTTGGGAAGTGCTAATACATCGCGTCAGCAGTATATTGTGATATATATTTCCGTGATATCTGCATCGTTTTCCAGCTCCAAAAATTGCTATTTTGAAAAAAAGAACATACATTGCATTTTACACGGTTTGTGAACTACAATTTCCGCTCCTCTGGACTTTGAAGTACAGTTAGTTGCCATGAATTGGGTACCATTTCTTGGTATAGCTCGATATCTCAGAATGAAACCAGCTATTTATAGCCCTAATATTGTGATCTTATCGTGACCCATCATGTATTGTGATGTGTATCGTATCATGAAGTCCTTGCCAATACCCAGCCCTACCGGTCAGAACGTGTCCATATGGAAAGTCCAAGTGATCCAGTCAAATTGAACAACTTAGTTATTATTATCTTATAATATCTTGTAATAAAAACTCCTTCATACATGCCTTTTTGTTGTTGGCTTACTTCCAGGAGCTCAATTTGGTATTCTTGTTCGGAAGACTATTTTAACGAAGCTTGTTATGACTCAGCGAAAAAACTTTCAGCAGCTAAGTGTTGCTGCATTTGAATGGTCTTCTGAGAGTCCCATTCACTCAGACATAGCCTTATAGACTTGGCTCATGATCCACCTGCAACACAATCTACAGCTGATTGCTACTGTAAAAGGCCACGCTTAACATGTTCCCTCATGGAGCCCAGAGCTGAAATCTTGCTCTGAGGTATATTAAAGTTCTATACATGATTGGCTAAGGGTGTACAATGCCAATTCACTAATTGATATTAATTGATTTAATTACCATGTCTGTTTACTCTCTAGGCGCTACACACTTAGACAGTAATTTTGATTGCATGGTTGTCCCTGTGGCATATCCCCACAGCTGGGGAGCATGCCTCAGCCTTCGCTGCTGGACATATATCCCCAATAGCGATTGGTGATGTAGTGGTGCGTTTTGTCTCTTGCCTCCATTGTTTTTCAACTCTGATCTTCCTCCTTCCGATAGTAGGCTATATCGTTGTCAAATTGCTGCATTTCTCCATGACACAACAGACTGTCATCATCAAAGATCCCAAAGTGGAGCAACACTGTGATCCTATTTTTGGTATTGATCATTTTCTAATTAAACCTGGGGGGATTGATGGCTATTTTCCCAACACTCTGGCCTGACATTTTCTACAATCACATCCATTGGCCCAAGGGTGTCTCAATGTTTTCTTCTTTTTTTTTTCTCGGTTCATGTGTCACACGTGATATCTCATACACAGCTGAATGAACTTCTGAAAGCACTTGGAGGAATGATGCATTCTATCAGCCATGTTGGGGGTATACAATTGCCTGTGGCCATAATAGGAGAAGGGTTTGAAACAACATGTGCATGCTCTTTTTCAGAAACTCCCTTCTTCCAACCATGCACTTCAACTGCCATTTAATAAGAGTTCTCTGTAGCAGTTAGTGTAAAGTGTCTTATTGAAGGACCACAAAGCATTTCTGATTGACTTTTCTAAACTGGATTTTCCCTGCTGGTCTTGAGACTCTAACCACTGCCAGTTAATGTGTTTTGCTTTACCTCCAGTATACATTGCTGCCCACTCTTTTCACTAAATCATAAAGATCATTTAAATTGTAGGCAAGGAGTTTGTTTCATTTTTAGAGACAACTACCCTAGCTGTGTCTGATCACAAACAACTTATGTACCTTGGTTTCCTGTATTTTATGCACCTTCCAGGGTTTCCCAGAAAACTTGTGAGGCCCGGTGGCAGTAGTTCCGCAACGATTTGGTGAAATCATGCAATTGCAATTATAGTGGACACTATTGAGATTTGCAATATAATAACTCAATGGTATTATGATTTTACTTGCTTGGTTTTCAAGGAAAAAAACTACTGAAAATGTAGGTTTATTTCTCAATTTAAAAGGGTTCGATCCAAAACAATAACCAAAGACAGAGCTTGATTTCGTCATGGATCATTGGAATTGCTTAGACGAGAGAATACAGTAGGGCAAGGCATAATTGTGGTCCATCACAATGACGCGAACAGTTAAAAAAAATTGCCTTGAAAATAAATGCACTCCTCCAAACGTCAATGGTCGCGTTTCCCAGATTCGTTAAGAGCCTCTTTGGGCTAAGTACTTCTTTGGAGCGCTCTTAAGAACGCTGTGAAAGAAGAATGCGTTTCCCAGATTTGTTCTTAGCAAAAGTAGCTCTTTCACTAAGACGGAACTGTGAGACGGAGCTGACCCACTCTTTCAACCTTCTTAGCGACCAAATCGTCAGTGATCATGCCGCGTCAGGGAAATTTATTTCCTCCACTTTTCGAAATAATAAAACAATGCTCAATGCGGACCACTGGCGCAAGAAACATAGACTAATAGTAGAGAAAAAAAATCTTTTAATGAATTCGACCTTTACGTTTTCCACACACATGTGAGTTTATAGTACTACTACACATACAAAAAATATCAACAACCCTGTGGCATTTCACAGATATCAAAGAAACAGATTTAATTGAACTCAGCTGAACCTCATCCAGAGCGGCTCCACCTGCTAAAGGCGTTGCCAAAGTCTGCGCGTGTGAGAAACCATGGCTGCAATACAACACCTTCTCGCTGCGAACCAACAGCCTCGCCGTGCGCGAAGCCAGACGGTTTACATAAATGCATACGTGCGTCGGCACTTCTCCCCACTGGACGTGCTATCAGACCGGGCCGTCCAGGCAAAGTAGGCTACCGGCTGCCGCGGAGATCTAACGGCTGATCACTCTGGTGTCTCCACACATCCAGAGCAACCCGCTGCAATTTTGCCTTCAGCCCGGAGATGCAGCCCCTGGCTGCACTGCGTTTTTAGGAACATATCAACCTTTTCTGAGGTCCACCAACTCCAGCCCCTAAATCTTCACCACCAGTCACCAAGCACTGAGCACTAAACCATAAACCCACAACCACCACATCAACTCTCAGGTCTGAAGGCTAAAATAAATAAACAGAACCAGCAGATGTAGGCTACATGTAACGTCCTGCACACTATGATTATTGCTGCAGTGTCCGGGTGCTTTACCTGAAAGTCTGACACTGGAATGCTGTTGAAAGGGCGCACAATCACGCAAATAGATAAATTACGTCACGCTTAGATAAATTACAAATTGTTTATTGAAACCATATGGGGGAGGGGTTACTCCGCGCTGTCTTTACTGGGTGTCTGCATCACCTGCAACGAAGGGAGATTGATTAGTGAAACCTTCTCACTCTTCCTTTTTGTTTGGTTCTGGAATTCCTGCCACTTCTTCCTCACAGCACGCCAGTCACGCAGGCCACATGGGCTGGAGGGGGACATCTTTTCGGCTATGGCCTGCCTGTTCTTTTTGCCCCTTGTTCCTCCGAATAAAACTCCCCGGTGCTGCCAGACCTCGTCCACTAAGACGCCCATCTCCTCCGCGGTAAACAACGGTGCCCGCTTGTTTCTTTTGCTGCCGCTTTCTTCCATTCTCACTTCACATGTGTGTGCCTATATCCACGGGGTATATATGCGCTAATGGGCTTGATTACTACTTTGATACACTTGTTGCCACACACACCCGCACCGACACACTCCCCCACACACACGATACATGCGTAGCCTAATTCCACCTGTGTGGGGGAGACCACGGGGCGCTGTGTGACTTATGCGCCGATAAAGAGGTGGGTGATCGATTCGCCTGGCATTGATTTATTCAGTGTCAGCACCACCGCGGTGGACAGCTCCCACTAAAGAGCTTCTTTCGCTTCAACTTACGGCTTCTCCAAAGAAGGGACTTAAGAAGCCATCTGGGAAACACCCGTATCTTAGCGCTCCCTCTTAGGCGAACCCTTCTTTCGACCCTTCTTTGGTCCCAAAGAACGATCAAATCTGGGAAACGCGGCCAATGACAGTAGCAGTCTGGCTCTTCTGTAAACCTACTAAAACTTCCCTGACCTTCACTCTCATGCTTTTAGGGCTGAACATTTACTTTTTGGCTTACTACCCATGGTGGCTGGTAGATGAAACATATTTACCAGCTAGGAAGATTTATTACCAGCCAGAAATAATAAATTGCTTTTAACTATTGCATTTTGTTAATATTACCTTTTAGCATGTCATCTTGGCATATTGGAGATTCTCTATCAATATTATAGTGGTGTGAATATATTGCAAAATGCAGATAATAGCCTATATTAGCATAGTTGGTGCCTTTTTGTTGGGCATCAACCTGGGCTTCATGCGGCGCTCATGCCCCTGAGACACAGCTGCATGGAGCCCAATGCTGGAGCCTCATGGTGCCGGTGTGTTTCTGTTGCATGAAACGGACGGGCGAGTACAAAAACTTGCATTGTAGACAGACAGTAGCCTGTGGACTATAGTAAAAGTGCCTGCGAGTGCGATGTCGCTGCTTGCTGCAGCCGAGGCTTCGCCCCTTGTAGCGAGTTTATATAGAAAAGGAATGGCTGCCATAACGTTAATGAGCCCACTGGTATAAGTATTGCAAACTTCAAGCTTTCTGTGCTATTCCTTCTCCAAGTACAACTCCCACACTGCAGACAAGTTGCTAGTGACATGATGCACTGCAAGGCTGTGAAGCGCTGCCTCTTCTTATCTGTTTCAAAATAAAAGTAAACTGACGATACGCCAGTTAAATGCTTTAAATATAAATCTGCAGATTAAGGATATTTTCAGTTTGCATTAGCAGTATACTACCTATCTGATCATTGCATGTCCGTGGAAAAATTTATTTAAAATAAATCATCGATGCTTGGCATGGCAGGGGTCAGTTTAGGCATGGCTGGCCGCCATGGCTAGAATACACTGGGGGAATGGGGTTGTTCTATGTGTTAGTCATAAACAGACATAGAGCCTGGTTAAATTAAACAAAACAAAAGCCTCAGAGAGGGTCTCCATCCAGATGCCTTAAATCATATCCATCGACTGTTTTGCAAAACAAACAGCAACCAATTTTACCTTGCATTTAGATACACCTTATGGCAGGGAATGGAAATGAGTACACATATGGCGCATCAGTCATCACAAAGACAACAAACAATCGAACTGCTGGGGAGTGAATAAATGTTCAGAACTGCAGCAGAACGGGCTCCGCTTAGCAGATTTTACAAGTTCAGACATTGAACAATGCAACATTTGGGGTAAGAATCTAAAAATAAATGCACCCTTGTTTATGGTTGGAGATGCATTTCTGTGCTTATACGGTAAAGCAGCTTAACAGATTAGAAGACAATACAAGAAAAATCATTTTAAAACTTACACGTTTACTGGGAGATGGACTCTTAAACAAGGTGCCAGTTGCTTCCAGATAACCATGTCTTTATTTGATCTTGTGCCATGTTAAAAATGGAGCATGCCACATAATCATCCAAGCTAAGAATGCATGGGAACCTTCTCCAGCCAGCCAACCTGGCATACCCCTGGAGGGGCTAGAGGATAACAGGTCTTGCTTTGAAAATGGGGGGCATACCCTTTTTATTGAATTATCTCTGCTGACTCACTGAGTTCCCATTCATGTTGCTGAGAGTACCGAGACACTCAGTTACTGCATTGTAATACAGTACTACAATGGATTAGATGTGGAACATCTTCCCTTGGCAACTGGTGACTCTGATATCAAGCATCAAATTATACTGTGACACACACACACACACACACACACACACGCACACGCACACACACTTAAGCACAGTGAACAAGGAAAGCTTGTTCTTCTATGTGAATGAGTAGCTACGGCTGAATGGTTGAGTGTGTCCCCTGTTCTGTGGGGTCGACAGCCCAAAGAAGATTAGGAGGAAGCACATCAAATGAATGAGAAAGGAATAAAGAAGAGAGGTAAGCGGGGAGGGAAAAGAAGCCGATGGCTCAGGAAAAAACCCACTGAATTACACTTGCTTTAAAAGAATTATCTCTGAGGATGTGTGACCGCACACACATGTGATATCTCCAGGCTGAAATCTCTCATTAAATCTACATGAGTCCAATCAACCCCACCCATTGCTAATCTATTTTTTATTTTTTAATTACTTTAACCTCTTTTTCACCTCCCTTACCCACATTATACATTCACGTTTATTTTTGGAAGTGTGATTCTGCATTATTCATTAGAAGCTTGGTCTCACTCGTGGCAAGCCTTATGGGTGGCCTGCAAAATGCTGAGGACGAAACATAGAAAAATGACAAACACATTTTGGCTAACCATTTCTACAGCTGCCAGTTGTGGAGTCACATTAAAGCTCTTGGGTCTGCTGTTGACTGGGAGTGGGACCCTAATCACCAGATAGTCTGTGTCACAAACCTGGTGGCCGGCGCAGTCGACAAGGAAGTCCAGGGTGGGGCTGGGTTGTTGTAAATGGAAGCTGGTTTTAAAATAGTCAGCAGCATCCCAGACGTGCGTCACCACAGCCAGGCCACAACACAGCTCGCTGCTCTTTCTCCCTTTCTTATTTCCATTCTGTTCAGCTAGCACCCTGCTCTACACCGTCACACCACTTCCACTTTGGCATACAGATGACAGAATATTCCCTCACGGTACCTTTTATTTCCTTAACAAATCTTTCATAATTAGAATAACCATCACTTAATTTGACTCAATTAGTTTTAACAAAGTGTGGAAATGTCGTGTTATCTAGATACCATCCCATGGCAACCTTGGTACATAGGTCTGGCAGCTGGTTGATTGGTCCACCACTGTGGTCCATACTGAACAATTTACAACTATTGGAGGGATTGCTATTCAAACAGACATCCATTCCTCTCTCAGGATTAATTTTAACAACTTTGTAACCCCTTAACTTTCCATGAACAGAATCTTCAGGGTACATCTTCAATTTGTCAAATTATTTGGTTTGTGACCAAATACCTGCACACCTAATGACATTCCCTTAAGCCTCAGCTGTACATTGTGCATGTAGAGCATGCCCTAATAGTGTTTAGTGAGGTAATCCAAGTGAATAGGATTGATAAAATGCGATGATGGCTACTTTATGTCTTCAATACATGTGGTTACCATTAGTTTTACGTCATTCTTTTAAACGTTTCCATATCCGTCTACATCGGCCCAGTGTAAAACACTTTTATTATGGAAAAGGAAGATTCTCTCATTCATTCAGTTAGTCGGTCACGAGACTTGGTATTGTCAGAGTGTCTCCGTTGAACACAACACCAAACCATTAATCTCAACTCTGACGTTGGTTCTGACCTATAGTTTATAGGTCACAGATCAATCCAACTGATGCCTCACAAAGACGCACATTTAGTATAAATTCATTGACTAATGTGCATTCATGATTTGAGGTGGTAAAGGCAACTCCTGTCTCATGCACTTGGCCATGGGTGTGGACTGAGACGTAGGAATACAACTTCAGGAGATGTTGTTAACAAACCAAGATGTACCCAGACCTTCATACTATAAGCCCATAAATCAGTCTCCGTATGCACAGATTCTTAAACATATTTGTTATTCATTTGTAATGACGTACAATTGTAAGTAATAGATAGGTCTTGCAAAGAGATAAGGGAAAGATTAAGTAGAGGTAAGGAGAGAGAGGCGGAAGGAAAAGTGCCCTAAGTAGATTTACAGCTTGAATGCGTTATGAAAGCATCTCACAGTCTGCTGCACAGAGCTCTTTAGCCTCAGCGCTTACAGTTTACCTCTCCTTATGCTTACTTCGTTTCTCGACTGCCGTATTTAGAAGCGGCCCTTTTCCCAGTCAGTGGATAACATCATTTTGTACTTTCTTTAGATAACTCACCTGTTGAGCACATAGTACACTCATCTAGCTTTAGGCAATCGGTCCACCGCTGTCGCACGGCATTATGAATAGAGTTTGATGGGTTGTCATAGGGACATGAGTAATGTACACTCTGGAGGGTTGTGCCATCTGGAAACTGTGATGACAATGATTAAAAGTATCCAAATAAAGGCCTTTCCAAAGGGATTTCAGCTCTTCAACATTCACCGTGTTTGTATTGCACTGAATAAATGCCCATTTTAAAAGTCAATCATTGAGTCATTGATGTATTAGAGTTAGACCAACGGAAGCTGTTATCTTGCTTTAAGAACACTATGGTTTTGATTTCAGTATAAAGTTCATGTTTGCACTGACACACTCTCGTAAATATTGAGCTCCGATTTAAGAGCCATTGGTCTGTTTCATATTTGATTTAGGTCAGGACCTCATTCGACTGTGTATACATGTGGTACCAGTGCAGGAAGAGCGAGTGCTAAACCCTCCGGGCCAGAGAGGATGTTTGCTAACTCAACCCATCTGTCGTAGTTGCCAAGTGTATACCATGCTAATCAAAAACTTGTTCTCTTTGAGTAGGAACAAATTTGCAATATTTAAATATCCAAGCAAAAGTACAAGTTCACTGCTGTGGTTTTTGCCTGAAACCAAAACAAACTGCTTGTACAATTGATGCAATAATAGAATAATAAGAACAGCATGGCATACATCACCTCTATTTACATAGCTTTGGCATTAAATCATGTCCAGTGTTTATCTTTAAAATGATTTTGTAATTTAACACAATAATGGTGTCCTGATCTCAGTCTTTTTTCTTGTTTTAAGTCTCTCTGTGTGTGTTGTGTGCAGGTGTATTGTTGCCTCAATGTAGTGTCTATATTGTAACATACCGTACACAGTCCAAGTTATTCTCAATTAAAACCACTGAGCTTGCAGACTCCAGTGAACACAGATGGGTAAAGCCACCACATAGCCAGTACCCGACTACTGATATCCAGACATTAACCATTAGTTTATAACCTTGGCTGAAAGAAAAATACACAGGTCTTGCCGGTACCATTAGCAGTTATTCTCACACGCAAACACACACACACACACACACACACACACACACACACACACACACACACACGTACACACAGTTTTGCCTGTGGTGACACCTTGGCATCACAATGTAAGTGATGGAGTCAGTCAACCGAGGGTGACCTCTTTTAATACAGCTGCTCTGTTTGGTCCCCCTCTAATGAGTGGTTGTGACTCCCAATCTATAATGTGTACAAAAGCCGGAGGGTTGATTGGCCTGATGGTGCGTTTGTGTGTGTGCGGTATGTGTAGCCCGTGTCAGACTCGGTTATCCAAAGTGCCTCTTACACATCATTTATTTTGATGGGCTGACAATTATTCATGAAGCTGCTGTGTTTCAACATTTAGCCTTTTGTAGTGATGTCAACAGTTGCTCTGTTGATGTGTACCTCTTAAGTGTAATAACCAGTTGTGCTTTAAAGGACAACTGTGGTTAAAAGAAAGCGCGAGCAATCTAATATTTGTTCAGCAGGGATTATATGTTGATGATGTCTTCTACACAAGACATCTTTTAATTCTTACAACTCGGTAAATGTATGAGTAGAATGTCCTCAGTTCCCAAATGATTACTCAGTTGTTAGAAGAATGTTGATGTAACACAGCGGTAAACATGCCCCTGTTGCCCTTGTTGCAGTTTGTTTATTGTATTTGTGGATATTTACAGAAGAACTATAAAGTGTATCAGTTTAAACAAATACATATGATGTATTTGTACTATTATTTATTAAATACATTTCAAAAAGGATTAAGAAATGATCACATTCTGTTTAATTCACAATTTTATACATATATATATATATATATATATATATATATATATATATATATATATTTTATCCTGCTACATTTCTCTCAAAAACATAATTAACAGGGTTACGTTCACTGTCCATGCGTGCTTATTATTTGCACTATTCTTTGCTCCTGTTCAAATTCACATTCACGGAGTATTTATAGCAATCTGTTATTGGCCGCTGAGCAGCTCCCTTGGATTGGCCATGCCCAATACCTTTGCTGCAACATTGTGAGCAAATGAGCACAGGCGTTCCAGTGTGCGGCTTCCATCCCAATACCTGACTGCACTCTTTCAAAAGTGAAGGCTTTTTGGCAGGCAAGGGGCTCAAACACTGTCAGCTGTCACACCATCTGCATAATGACGCAAAGCTTATTGCAGTCATCTATAACATCACAGCATCATCTGGTCTGTCAGTTTCACCTGCCACAGTATGCCATGCGTTTCAAAGGGATTTTTAAGATAAGACAACTCGTGGTTTCGTGTTTTAGTTTGCGCTTTATTGATGGATTGAAGTTTAGGATGTCAGAGATTTGGAAGCTGAAACAGATAAGCAATACAACAGATAAATCAAATACAAAAAAACACAGAGTGTTTGTTCAGGCAAATGGAGCAGGCTGAATAATAACTCTGTGGCAATGGGAAGTCCCTAGAAAAAGGTCATGTAAAATTAAAGGATGTTTTAACTAGCCGACTTACACTGTCATTCATCATTAATGGTAACTGAAGGTTCGTCTTTGTTCCAAGCTCAAGACCACTGTCTGTTAGGAAAGTTCCAGTGGTTTAAAGAAGAAGCTCTGGGTTGTTTTTTGATGCCTTGTGTTTCCCAGAGATCAGGATACCATGAACAAAGCATCAGGAATAAGACCAGCTTTACAGAGCCGGTCAGGATTAGAAATGCCTTGAATAGCCCTGCAACAATATATACAGTATTTTATTATTTCCTTGCTGTGGAATCATCTATAGAGATCTGGTCATAGATTTTAAGCGCATAAGTTTTAATTTAGACTAGTCGACTAGTCTGATACGTAAGAAAGTGAAAAAACAAAGCACTTGCGTAAATGCTTTAGGAGCTTTCAGCCTTAACATTGTCTAGACAATTACCAATCCATTACTGTAAATGCTGTGGTAATGTGCGACGCACTGTTTATTATTAAGACTGTGCACATTAGGGCCACAAACACGTTCCTTCTCACACATTTAATCTTCGAGTCGACTTGATGGGCAATACACTACTAACCGACTAGTATTCCTGGTGCAGACTAGTGAGGCAGCAGACTTTTAAACATTAAACCAACTAGTCATTTGTGTCACTATTTTCTATGAATATGTTTATCAGTTAAAAGTGGGGGAAAAATACCTGTTCATTTTTTTTCATAGTGGAAGTTACTGGATTCATATGGATGAGATGAAGGCATTACTCCTGGGACAACGGAGACACAGCAAGTCTTCCTTCACTGACTCCAAAAACAAGAGAGGGAGGAGGGCAACATGGACTGCATTTTTATGAGTTTGGTCTGCCAACTGTTCTGGAAACCAAACTCTAAGAGGACTTCAGCCCATTGATGAACCAATATTGCTTAAGTTATTTAGCATATATTTTCTTAAGTTATCGGTAGCAACAGCGGCACTCCTTAACTAAGAGAAAAACACAAACGCTGTTCTGTCCCTGGTAAAAGTCAGTTGTTTCTCCCTCTGGAAATGGGGTTAATTGCGCCTTGTCGAAAGTTTTGGATTAGCTCTGTGGAGGCAACATGAACAGCAGTCATCACTCCAAACGGCTTTTTTCACAAATTAGGACGCAACGTGACGTGCAAAAGCCCATTTAAGAATCAGCAACCTTAGCGTTTTTTGCAACTGCTTCATTAACATTAGAATTGCTTAGCAGTCGTGTTTTTGAACGTATCACAATTGACATCTGCCACCCTGTTCGGCTGCTCGTGTGGGTTTTTCTGCAGCGGTAGTTACCAGGAATGCAGAGTCTGGGCAAAAGAAAACACTGAATCAGGGGGCTGTGTTCAATAAGACTTGCAGCTTCTAAGGATTTTGTAACAGACTTAGCCATAACAGTGGAAAAGGACTGGCAGGGATTGCACCACATGATGCAAAGGGTCATCTCATGGGTACAGGTTTTTCCCTCCTCCATTACAGTCAATAGTGCATCCTGATGCATTGTCCTAATGAGATTTCACTTTGTCACAGGGCTTGTGTTTCACTCACCACAGACATTCTCATCACTTGAGAGCGAGCAACCTTCAACCTTTTCTGTCACCTTTGTTTCCCCTCTGCCCATGATAGTTTAACTAACAAGGCAAGGCAGAACCTCCGCAGCAGAGAGTAGTTGTGCCTGAAATGTCTTAAACTCAATCCAAAGTATTCACTACTCTGCCAAATTAGCTGTAGTGCCCCCAGAGACTCGGCTAAAGCACTAGCATAGCTTGCCTGTCCATCTCTTTTGTCAGATTATTTGGTCCCACTACAAAGGAGAGGGAAAACACAAGGTGAGTCATGGTTAACTCACAGCTGACTTATGTATCAAATCTCACGCTTTATGAATCAAAAAACTTCCAAAGCTCTTGGACGTGAACCAAATAGATGCTCCACTTACTTTGGCGGGCTTGTTCTTTTGTCTGTACACCGTTGCTGAATATATGAGCCATACAGGTCAATACAATGAAACGGGATTGTGTTTATCCCTAACTCTCTTTTAAGACCATTCATTTTAAAAAAAGTTTGTGTTATCTACATTCCCTTGGGACACTAGGATGTTGTTGCGATAAATAAGTGTTGATCCAGAAATGAGGAATGGCAATTTTAGTGGAATATTTTATTTGGCTGTTAAGCTTTTTAGCCAGTATGGCATAACATGAAGCTACTTGCTAGGAGTGGTATTTGATATGGCTTTGGCTGTGTGTCACTGTATGCCCAATAACGCAAGACCAATATGCTTTGGGTGACTCTTTCTGAACTTGGTTTTAGCAGGGAAAGACATCCGTGCAGGGTTACATGCATGCGCGCACAGGCACTCTGCATGGCAAAATATGTAAATGGAGGCTAACTTTGTTGAAGGTGACTCCTGTGCAAGAGATCCTGGTGGCAGCTCAGAGAGGTATAGAGCACCTTGGTGGATGTTGCGTGGTGAATACAAATGATGGATACACACACAGACACACACATACATATAATATATATATATTGGATGGTGTGGAAGCCGGATATTGTTTTAATTTTTTTCATCCAACTGGCCCTTATGCCCACTCTGATACCATATCGTCCACTCTACAACACTCACCCCGCACGCCTTTAATTTCTGGTATTTTTAAAGGACATGATGAGGTTTTTAGAAGAAATATGCTAATCCTGTAACTCAATATCTAAATACATGTTTTCAATTACCTTCGCTTGCTCTTATTGGTTTTTGTATTCTATTATTGTGTAATATTTTACACCGCTGTTGTCATTTCACTGCGGTTCATTTGAATTTGTACAGCATTTTGGTCAACTATTGTATTTTCTGTGCTATGTACGGTAAATACACTTGACTTGATCCTCCATTGCTCATGCATGTCACCTTGGATCAGCATTGAATGCGACTTGTGTCTTTAGCTTTTTTGTTGGGCAGGTTTGAGAGTAACTCGATTTCAATTCAACCAAAAAGAAAAAGCCTACCCCTCAGGGTTCAGTCCGGGCTAAACCGAGCCAGTATCACTCCCTGTTTTTTTTATGTTTATATTTGCTTTCAAGATGGCATCTCTCCTCGTGCCTGTGGAATCACTGTCACTAATGTGATGGGACAATTGGACAGCATCTGCTCCTCCTTTTTTTTTTTTTTTTTTCTCCACGCCCTGTGCTGATGCCTCGGCTGTTTACGGCCACTCTGTTATTAAGTGTTGTTGTGCCGACGTGTCGTGGTATTGGCTGTGGTTGGTGCAAGTTTAGAGTCAAAAGGCCCAGGGCGGGGTCAGTAGGTCTGTGGTGGGGGCCACTGTGTTTGTTTCTTCTTCTCATGTCGCTGTGGTCCGTGACATCCTACCGACTGCCTGCAGAGTTTTCTTGGCCTTGTTTCGCTTCATCGCCGCTCCGGGTTGAATGAGCGGCATGTCCTCAAAAAAAAGTCATGTGTCGGCTTCTCTTAAGAAATCATGAACCTTTTGCGTGACAAAGCCAGTCCCTTTTTTCTTTAGCACTACAGTTAAAAAAACAGTGTCTTTATCGACAGAATGTTGGGAATATTTTTGATGGCCTTTTTATAAAGAAATAAATCTAATAGCTTCAATGATCTCAGTTTAGTTTGTATATGTTTTTTTTACATAGAACTGTATGAGCAAGTCTTGATTACTTTTCGTAAGGAGCAACGTCTCACTTATATTGATGATGTGCATTGTTTTCCCCTGCAGGTGCTGTTTGACCCATTTGTGGACTGCAAAGGATTGGCTCATAAAACAGCTCTACCCTTGACTACTCAGTGCAACGGTGAGTTCAGAACTGTTATTTTTCTGGAATTTAGGGGCACTCCTGCATTAAGACTAGTTACAGGTGCAACAGTGGGATTCCTAGATGACCAGGCCTATTGAAGACATATTTCTGGGAGTGTGAGAGAACAAGAGAGAAGTACAATGACGGAACAAAAAAGCCCAAAAAAGACAGCGTGCTAAAGAAGGTTTCCATTGATGCAGGATACGCACCTGCTCACTTGGCAGTGCAACGACCCACTCGCTGTTGTCCTCTTTGATCAACATAATCTAGTCATGTCAACATCAAGAGTTAGCCATTGATATCGTATATGCTAAACAAATTGAGCGTTGTGTCCCACGTTGCAGTGTGCTTTACAACATGAATCTTTCAACCCTGGACGTATGCCAGTGGATAGCCACACAGGAGTAACGTTACCAATCGCTCATAAATGAAGAGGGTTCATATTCATTACCAGACAAGACAGAGTTTGTGTACTGAGGTGTAACTTATACATGCACCTGATGCCAAGTCACCTCGCCCCATAGTGTTCACCTTCACATAGGCGGTGTATATGTGCAGCTTTTTAAGCTCTCTTTTCCTCCCTTTGTTCCCAGAGGAATTTTGCGAAGAGAACAATTCATATCTATGCGCCAGTGTGGCTATTTTTAGCACGGCTCAAATATCAGGGGATCCTGGACTCTTCCTGCATATTTTGTTGTCTCTCTTTGCCTCCTGTCTCCTCCACTTACCCTCATCCGATCCAATCTCCGAAGCCTCGCTCTGTTGTCTCAGGAACGATAGGGGGCATGGGAATACATTTTAGCACTGCAAATATACCGTACACTACCCATGTCCCTTCTTGTTCTGGTGACTGGTTCACTAAAGATGATGGTCCGTTCACTCATCACTGGGCACACTACTCTGTTGCCTGAAACAAATGGTTGTGTAATAGCCTCTGTGGCACTGGGGGAGCTTTTTTAAAGCCTTAACACAGTAGTAGTTCAACTTTGATTGTGGAGTTTGAAAGACATGTGTCAGGAATCATGAACCAAAATGCTGAATTTCTATGCTACTTCTTCATAAATTTAGACAATTTATTTTTTTCTCTATTGCAAATACGCAGGTGTATCCCCTCAGTGTTTTCTTCTATTAATTTGTCAAATTTCTATCAAGTGGGATTGAGCAGTTACTGTTGATGGAGTTGAACTCAGACAGTCAGGCAGTGTTATTGATAGAGACAGACACCCACCACCCTCATTGCACTTGTCTTAAACCGTCTCCATTCTCCAGCTCGGTGCTTGGGGGAAGTGACTGTCAGGTAGATAAGGAGGCCTGCCTTGATAAGATTCTGATCACTGTAGGTTGCTACATGGGGGGCCGTGCCCTCAGGTGATGGCACCATAATGTCTGTGTAAGGACTATGTTTTGTCCCTCCAAGAGTAAAGGTGGAGAAAGAAATATGGCTAGACATAAAACAATGTTGTCACCTTCAGTATCTCCAGGAGGGCACACACACACACACACACACACACACACCCACACCCTGTATCACCAGCATTAGCTCATCTATCAGCCTCATACATACAACACATAATTTGCATTTAGCAACGTGAGCACATATTTTGTTTGCTTATGTTGTGAAACTAAGAAACAGCCCCTTCGAATACGGACAAATGAGCCAAGCCCTGCTGTTCATTCCCATTACTTGGAATGCTGAATTGTATGCCAATGCCCCATTCTTTGTGAAAGCTAAACGTTGCGTGTGTTTATGGCAGCAAGATTCTTGCAGCGTGTGTAGGAAGAATATTCAACGCGCTCAGACTACAGTAAAACTAGGAATGCACCGATCCACAAATATTTCAGATCCGAATTCAATATCTGGGTTTTGGATATCGACCGATACTGTGCGATGTCATCATTATTATAAAATGTCTTTGTTTGTGATGTTTGGTGATGTTATGTGTACGGGTTAGGAAGGCTTAAGCAACATAGCAATTCTCATTTAAAAGAGCAACAAATATACACAAATGCATATAGGTTTATCTTAACAACTTTGAGCTGTTTGAATGCAGAAGAACATCAACTTTTGAATTCCTAATTCTAATATTAATGTGTGCTATATCACATAGCTATGGTCTTAACATGTAAATGTATTTCATAGTTAATTTTTTTTGATTTTCTTTATTTTATTATTTTATTAATATCTGACTTGTCAGTCCGATATCCGATACGTAGATTGCAGCCATCACTAAGTAAAAGAACTGGGTGTGGAATCCTTCACAAACATACATAATGGATAAGAAAAGGACAGCACGCCATGTTTTGCTTATTTATTGTATTAAATTGTCAAACATAGTTAGAAATGCAACTTGTGGCCTGCTGCCTTCCAGCTTCCACCTCACCGCCATTGCTGTAATGAATATTCAGTGCAGCGTTGGCAACACTCAACTATCCACCGTGGGCTGCTAGTAAGACTGGAATTTGACCAGATTGTGGCCCTCCAGTTGTATGTTTATTTTTTTACATTGTGTTTTTACATTTGTAAGGGTTAGAAAAGGACAATTTATTTCACATTTTATGCTTGAGAGAATGTTTCTCAATTTAAATACATCAGTAAAGTTTGGAGGGGGAAATACTGAGAGAACAATTACCAATTATTTCCTGACAATTTGTGTGCCGCTTTGAGCTTTTATAGCATCCACTTTCCTAAATAAAACATAAAACAGCTGTTGGTAATAAACGCATCTCCTTAATTTATTTTGCTTAGTGTCATAGTTGCGGGGTATGTCGATGGGCTGCAACACATTACATGACACAGCGTCAGGTGCTGAATGAGTTACGGTAAAGGAGAGCTGTGTGCGATAATAACATGGCTCATTAAATCTTTTTTTTTCTTCTCTCTCTCTCTCGTGTTGCTGCTACAAAGTGGGGGCTGCCGCTGATGATTTAATCCTTGTACCACCAGGAACTAGCCCGGCAATATTTCATCAGTGTCATGGGCATACAATTTATTTTTTTTCCTTTGCGCCAATGCAATGAAGATACTCGTATCAGATCAGCTGTGTGCCCGGACACTTCAGAATCAATGATATGAGTTTATCTTTGAACTTGTTCCACATCTGAAGAAGACACCACACACAGTGATGCACACAGGCTGCAGACACGTAGCTATACTCATGTTACAGACCTACTGCGAAGGCTTGATGCTTTGATGGTTTTTGAAGTACTGCATCCTCAGCTTATTCAAGTAACGCGTCAGGCTAACTCTCTGGACAGTACGGAGCTTCTGTAGAAATGTTGATAGCAAACCTGCGGGGCTGACCCACATTAGTGAAGGATCATTAAACTTGTCCCCAAATCACTGAAGCGTTTATTGAGTTCCACCCCCCCTGAAATGATAAATGGAATTAAATTATTGTTTAGTTACACATGATATGGTCCTCTGCATAATCATAGATGCACAACTACCATTGGGTTACTTTTTTATACAAGCAAATCATTTGCTTATAGGGAGTGTCATTCTGAATTCAATGCAGATTCATAGACATTTATATTAAATGGACACCAGATTATAGGGGTATATTGATAACAGTCTAAATGTTGGGTTCTAAAATACCTTATTTTGTCGATGGCTTGTGTTATTAATCTAAGTAACTAACTTACTTCCACATATATGGTCTCCATTGTTCAGTGAGGAAAACTGATTGACTCTGGAAACATTTCCCCAGGTATTGCTGATGAGGTAAGAACAAAGTGGGACATGTTCAGCCGGTGAAGTGTGCATTAGTAGATTAAGCTAATATGAAACTGAAAAGTTTCAAGGGTCACCTTTGAAACAAAGCTCCAATTGCATTAGTTGTATTGGTATAAAATCAAATCAAATTGATTTTTATATGTTAAAAGCCCAACTGCAAAAATAGTAATTTGCCTCAGTGGGCTTTACTATCTGTACAATATACAACGCCCTCTGTCCTCAGACCCTCGACCGGGCCGAGGAACAACTCCCCAGAAAAAACCCTAAGCAGGGAAAAATGGCATTAAAACTTATAAAAGACCGGTGAATGCCTTCATATGAATTCTGTTCAGAAAGTCATTCTGATAATCTATCCTTATATTGCATGTTCTCAACCTTCATTACTTTTAAGCAAGAAGCACAATCAGTCATCAGATATGACTGTGCAAACGCAGTTCCCCCCCCAGCTATTATAGTACTTTGGGATTTGGGATGACATACATATTCAATGAAGGGACATGATTTCATTTTGACATTCCAAATACGGTCAGGACACTTTCCTCGTGTTCGGACTCGGCTGTTCTTCTCTTCTCTTCATCTCAAACCCTATCAATAGATGAAGTTACACTGTTAATTCCAAAAAAAGCAAATTTACAAAGGCAAGGCAAGTTTATTTCTATAGCACAATTCAGACACAAGGCCACTCAAAGTGCTTGACAGGGGCAACATTGCAGGTTAAAAGGAAAATAAAGGCTTCAACCTCCATACCAGGGTGAACTCTTCTACAAAAAGCTTTCTTGTTTTTTAGCTCCACATGGCAAGCTAATCATTACCATCATTAAACAACTTATGATCATATTAGGAAAACACAATATTAAATAACAGGAATGTCCTTCATAGTTGCTTTTGGAAAGTCGCTGATTTTGAATGAGAAAATCAACATCAGTATTTGGAAATGTCCTTAAAATAAGTCTTGCATCATGTTTGAGTAGAATTATGTTACCGTGCTTTGGCTTCTCTCTCTCTTCAGACGTTCCAAACGCCATATGCTCTGTACGATCCAGTAGCCGGAGAGCCTCGCAGCGCTGTATCGCACTGATTAGCATGTATTTGTATGTGTAGGATTTATACGTGTTCCTTTATGCTTAGCCCCCACATTCTCTTGAACTGTTTCTCACTTTATCAGTTATTTATTCTGTATTGCTAGCTGTCATGCTAAAGTGCATTGTACATTTACACTGGTTTCCATCCATGAGACGGATGCATCCCATATCAAGGCCCACATTTGTTTTGGAACCTGGAAGGGGAAGCGGTGACCAGATGAGAAAACAATGAAGCCACTGAGGCGAAGCCGTGACAGAGGCTGCCATCCCTGATAGTGTAGATTGGACACAGCACACACAGTCAGTCTGCTTACTGTCTCTGTGACATCTGTTTTACACTGTATAAAGTACAGATGGACCTCGGTGCATCTGGAACCGTGCTTAAGCTTCATCTTACTACAATGGCATGGTTGTGTTTACGTATGTTGACTGTAGCTTTCAGGTCTTAGTACTTCCCGGATAAACGATGAGCATGGGTATTATTATGTGGTGCTGACATGTTGTATAACCGGAGTGATTATGCGTTCGTGGAATTTTGATGATATGACTACTAGCAGAATATCCAACAGAGCCTGACTGATTCTGGGTTTAAGGCCTCATACCAATGCCAGTATTTGTGATATAAAGCCATAGATAGTGATATTTTAACATAAACGCAGGACATAACCAATATTTCTGAAAATCAACCCTTTAAGTTCGATAATTTAAGAACTGAATGTTTGCTAAACACCTCCCCCAAAAAGCCATTGTCCAATCATATCCAAACAACTGCATATAACTGCTATGTTTCTACAGTAACACAGAAAGGACAAACTTAATGGCTTTAAAGGTTTTTATAAAGTTGGTGTCTGCCGGAAAAGAACCCGTTTAAAGACAAAGAAGTACTACAGAATAAATAACTAATTACATCTTCACCTCATCACTTGATATTGTGGGAAGACTTGAGGCACTGGTGGATGATGCCATCTTTAGTAACTAGCTTCTTGTCCTTGAATGCTACTGTGCATCCTGTCATTTCATCCTGTAGGGGTAGACATGGAGGGTAGAACTTTCACCGCTTGATGATGCCAAAATACACCTTTATTACACTCTGCATCTTTAAAAGCCTCATTTATACATGGATCATCAGCTGGTGAGGATGTGGATTTTTTTGTCTGGCGAAATGTAGCTTACACTCTGGCCTTTTAACATGATATCCTTTAGGCAAGAAATGTCATCTTTGAGACCTTTTTACATGGTGCTTGTTTTTAACCCAAGGTCGGCCGGACACAGCATCTTTAACATCCTCAGAAGTCAAAATCTAGCTACAGCTAATCATTCTCAGATGACAACAAAGCTGTTATCTTCTCTCATTAGCCAAGGGCAGGGTACACAAAACATAGGACATCCAGTATTATGTTGTGAAAGTTAAGGTTGGCCAAGGGTGGTTGTTCCACAGTTATTTCAATTCTAAAGACATATTTAATCAACATTAGTTAAATATAAGTATTGGATCTGACATAGAATTTAGATAGGGACAACTTATTCAGGTTCTCCCTATGAAATTCTTCTTTTCTTTATCTGCAGTTGGACTTCAGACAACATAAGTTAATGGCAGCTTTGCAGGATGAGTCTACCTCAGATAAACCTGCACACAATCAGACACTTGATTGATTCAGGCCCAAAGATAGAACAGTGCAGCGCTTCTTATACAAGCATCCTACATTAAAATAATTCCATCACACATGTCTACATCGTTTATCTGTCGGCCTACGTATTATTGGCAGCACATCACTCACAGCCACACACACAACAGGGAGAGACGTTTGCAGCACACATGCACACTCAAAGGTACAGACCATTCCTGTAAGGCGCATAACTGTCAGACAGACATCGATTTATAGTTTAGACTTTTAAATAGAATGTAAAATAATGATATTCACTTGCATGTGGTGTTAGCCTCCATTCACACTTTGATCTCAAATCTAAAATAAAGCCTACACTAAACACAAGCTAGGAAAAGGCAAGCCAGTCACGTAAAGAATATACACTACAAAAATGCAACTCTTGGTTTCAGTTGGTGTATTTTTCTCTACATCAAACAGATAAAAATCATTTTTTGGCTCCCCGACTAGACAAGCAGCATAGATAAGAAAGAAATATGCGTGAAATGCAGCCAGTTTCTTTATAGAGCACTGGGAAGTCCTGGTTGTTGAAGCAAATAAATTATCCATGTGGAAAGTGACCTCAAAAACACACATAGCCCAGCCAAACATTGGAAGATGACTTCATGGGTGGGTAGCCAACCATAAAATATAGGTTGCCTACAACACAAATGTCATCAAATTAATGAACGCAATTAGCCTGCAGACAACAGATATAGCTTTATCTGCACACTTGCCTGTGCTTCGCCCCACTAATAAGCTTCCATACCGAGTTAAATCAGATTGTTTTGGTCTAAACCAATTTTCCTAACAACCTCACCCCTGTCGCTACACCATTACTGAGACCGCCTCGCAGCCCAGCAGGACAGAAAGCCTTTGATTTGATCTTTCTCACATTGATCAGATTACACACTAGAATTAGTTTAATTACAGCTGTCGTTGATTAATGGGCAGGCTATAATTATCAGTCTGGGTATAGGGAGTCTGTAGGTGTGTGTAAATGATAGTGTTTAACAGCGATATAGAAGAAGTAAAGATCAAAACATTTAAAAATAATTAGTTTTGGTGAAATTCTGTCAATGTGGAAAATGTATGGAATATTACATTATTCTTTTGATGGCTGCTATGTTTTTAAGCTGACATCAATAAACGTAATTATTTTGGAGAGGGTATAAAGAACTGTAGTGTAGCAAGTGACAAGTGAAAAATTAAATGAGAAAAAAAATCTCATTACCCATAGAAGCTTTATAAATACATAATATACACATGAAAAACCACATTATATAAGCCAAATGTTCCTCGTTACAGCAGAATACAAAAACTGCCGCAAAATAGTATACAAACGGAAGACAGAATATTACAAAAATGTACTTATATAATATGAATCATACAACAAATGGTAAGTAGAGCATGTGTAGCTGAGAATGTGTTACATTTAATGTGAAATGAAAATATATTCTACCCCTCACAGCTCCTCCTAATATTTCACCTTTCCCCCAAATGTGTGCATCATTGTTGGGCTTGTGACATATTGGGGGCTTGTCCGTAGAGTTTGACGACATGCTCCTCCCTGTAGATGTGTGGAGATGATTGATTCCCAGATGCCAATAAGTTGTGAGATTGCTCTGCGCCACCATCTGCATGCAGATCTTACACAGTGTTATCAAGATTTGCTCGCTGTCACCTGTCACAAGTGTACTCTTTGCATTTCCGTAAGTGACCGAGGCCTGAATTGTATATTCTGTCTTCGTCGGGCCTTCTAAAAGCATTTTTAGTGACCACGGCCGCTTACACATTGTGAGATTTTTTGCTTCACACCTAAATGAATCACTGAGTCCCGCGTGCCTCACTTTGGGAGCAGTCAATACAACAAGATGAATCGTATGGAGCTGCTCCCAGCGTAGCGGAAGAAGGGCAGAAAAAAGGCAGCGATAGGAGATTGAACTGAAGGATTTCAAATATTAATAGTGATGGAGTGTCTATCAGACATTGTGCATGCATGAGCCGCTTGTGTGCACTCCAGGTTTTAGACAAGCTTAGCACCCCCTACCGCCACACAAAAAGCCTCCCCATCAGAGGGCAAAGGTAGCCAGCCAGAATGGAAGAGAATGGAAACGGACCAGATGGTTGAAGATAGATTATGCAGATGCTGCAGCTGAGTCGGCGGCAGGGCTTTAGCGGTAAACCCTACCTTTAAATTAATTTCTCTGTCAGGGGGCATAAAGGTCGATTCAGAGATGCACCCATCTCTCTGTATATTGCCACATACAATACCATCAACAGTATATGGTATTTATTATGGCCTAAAGCTTTACTTCCTCATCACTCATCTTCATCCGCTTTTCCGGGGTGGGGTTGGGTCGAGGGGGCAACAGATCTAGCAGGGCCTAATGCTTGAGATAAAGGTTTTTACAAAAAACTGCAACTGTGATTATTGTATGTAGATCAAACAACAGTCAGACATTTGTGGTGTACATAACAACATTATCATACATCTTGGAACAATGCTCAGCCATTTTCTTTCTAGCCAGTAAAATAAACGTGACTTGCATCTCAACACAATAACATAATACAAATATTGTGAGTGCATGAAGCTGTGCTTGCATCATGTGAATTACAGCGTCGGAGGATTAAAGGTTCAGAGAATATGGTTTGTAATACTTAAAACGTCTTGTCATATTCAGTAAAAACTCACCATCCACTACCTGTCCGTAGTAAATGCACTGAAAAAGTGTCCGGTGTTGTTTATATACACACTAGGCTCCAAAGATGGCACTGAAAAGAGGGAGACATTTGAAATACTCTTAATTTAAATTCTTAATCAGAAATAAAACAAATAAATAAGGATCAAGCAAAGCTATGTTTCACCTAACTGAAAGTCTGCTTTAGTTTCTAAAGATTCTGGAGTAGTTTCAGTTGTGTGTGTGTGTGTAGGAGTGTAACGCTAGTGTGTTGCATTGCATCCATTCAGTGAATAATATTTGTGATCTTTAGTGCTGTGCCGTTTTCTGCCTGCAGCACTGGGGACTTTCACTACTGCGTCATTGCATTAGTTTGTCATCACATTTTTCTTTAATGACCCCTTTTATACAAGGACTTAACAGCTACACACATGCACTCTACACACATTTCCAAATGCTCCAGCTGGTTGGCTGGCTCAGTAGTCAGCCGTACTGCTTGGATAAGACACTTTCCAATATGTCAGGACTTTAATGGCAAGGTTCAGTATTGTCAGGTGAATGTGGATAGCAGAAGGAGAAGCTGATCATTGACTGACCTCAGTTTTTACAGTTTGTGTTGTATTGATAGTCCTGCAGTCTTTCATCAATTGCTGTTACCACAATGAGCCCATTTTAAATGAAACCACTGCATTTACACAGGTCGTTGTGTTCGGCCTTACAACGAGCGGTGGGGTTGTGACGACATGAACTACGTAGTCAGGCGTCAACATTTTCACGGCAGCACTTTGAGAGCGTGGCTGTGTTCGGCTTTCATGTTGTTAACTCATTCTGCCAGAGCAAGGTTTCTTCAACGCCTGTGAAGTTGGCTGATAAAATTAGCGCAGCAAATTAGCACTGATGAGTCACTCATTATCAGCTCTGTGTATGTTGGCAGGAGACAGTTGTTGTGGGCTGCTTTGCTTGTTCAGGTCTTTTATTTACAGGGAAGCCAATGCGGTAAACAGAAATTATGTGTGAAATCTCAGTGTGTTTTCTAGACTAACAGAAGGTATGTTGTGGTGATCTCATCAACATTGCTACATTTGTCAAACCTCTCCAAAGCAACATCATGATATTTTTTCAGCTGCTGATACGTTTGTTTGTTTGATTATGTATTATTTTGGGTGAAGCCAACTTCAATTTCAGGATACAATACAGCCCCGTAGCGCTGAACTAACACAACACAACCAGCCTTGACTAGTATGGTTTTTTCCATAGTGTTTGATATTACTTCCATGGAGAGAGGAGTGCCAGTCAGGAAGTGTTGTTGCATGGAGGTTTTTGGACAGGATTTCAAACAGCAGCAGCCCTCTAGAGGCATGCTTCATCTTACAAAGTGTCAAAGAACAACTATTTTGTTACACAAGCAAGCAAGCTCTGCTCACTGTGCCCGCTCCGGTTATCATTCATCCAAACTGCCTGCTGAAGTTTATTTTGCTGTGTGTCGCTCCGCAACTCGCAGTGCAGCGCATTAGGGAAAAAGTTCAAGGGGTTTTTAACGGACCAATACAGGGGCAGGTTTGACAAGCCCAAGCCCAGTGGGCTGGAATAAACAAAGGATCATGATGAGTCAGGCTGTATAGCTCTGACAGTTTCAGTTAAAAATGCCTTGATCAGCCCTGTTATTGACATTGCATATTGGCTCAAGACGTCCATATGAAAGCACTACCACTTGCATCCAGATTGCAGTGTCAGGAGCAGATTTAGGAAACGCCTTAAAGGAAAGTTTGATGTATTGTACCAGAGCTGCAACACATGCATGTGATGATGTGGCTGAATACCAAGCCATTTGTGAATGCTCGTCAATATATGAATAATGGATGTGATAGAATGACAAATAGCCCCTTCTTGAATGTTGCATGCAGGAAATGACATACATTTGCTGGCGTATTTTTAAATGCACTGCGAAGAAGTCGGATGACATTATGTGCCGTTGGTTGGCTGTGGACATAAACATGATTTAAATTTCATATATGGTCTCCGCGGATGGAATCTCATCGCCCTCCAAACACTGCTGATATGACTGCATCTTCTTCGTTCTCGTTCTCTCCTTCCTGCCCCCATTTCTCTATCTCCCCCAGGCCAGCGCTGCTGTGTGTTTGTCAGCACATTGCTCCATGGTATAAATACGGAGGCAACATCTCCCCGACTGACTGATAATTTAATCAAGGGAGGTTAAAAACAAGTTGGTCTCAACGTCCCGGAGTTGGCCGTTTTCAATAATGCTAAAGCTATGCTACGGACGGGTGACGCCAAGGCCCATGGCTTAGCAATAACAAGAACCGCAACAACAAAACACTGACTTGGCAGCACATGACCTCATTGTCTGGTCATGTCAAAAATGCTTCTGCCAACGGTCTCTTTGCCTCACCTTGCTCCTGCTTACCGCGGCTTACCTTTTTAGATGTTGGTTTGTTCCATTATGTCATTTCATGTTAACTCTCATGTTAACCTTAGTGTAATAACAACCACCGTTTGTGCGCGCTGATGTCAGTGTATCACACCCACTCTTCTGGCCTAAGGACATTTATGCTAAAGATCCAAAGTTGTTCAGCTGCTCAGCATTTTACCCACACTAGATTTTTAAATATATATATAAAACGTGTTCCAAGTGCAAATTGAGTGTGAACCATTCCCATGTGAGGAAACCAGTTATATAAACTTGGCCTTGAGCGTTTTACCACACCACTGCCAGCCTATGACTAACCCTACGCAGTGTTTAGTGTGTGCCACAGTGCGACCTCTTCAACACTTTTCATCCATACTTGAAAACGTGAACATTGCTTTATACAGATCTCAAGCAGAAACTGTATGGGACCTTTTTAAAAATATATATACATAAAGCTTATGAGTGTTTTGCGAGTAGGGATCTGGTAAAAAGGCTTTCACCACAGTGTAACCCAGAAGATCAAGGTTAGCTAAAAAAGTGTCAAGAGAGAACAGAACACTGTGTCATTGAAGTCCACTCAAGTTCAATGGTGGCAAATTTACCCACAATGCTTTGTCACTCTCCCTGGGCTCCAAATTATCTCTCACATCTGCTGCTACCCAGATCTCACACACACACACACACACACACACACACACACACACACACACACACACACACACACACACACACACACACAATAGCCAAAGCCAAGCTGCGGCCCCTTTTGAATTGATTAGACTGTAATAAGTGAAGAGATGATCTGCTTAAACAAAGATAATGGACAAAGTTTCTCTCACTGATTGTTCTGTCAATCCAGTGAATTTGATGTGCATGCAAATTGGGGGCAAAAATAACTGCATATTTTCAAGTGCAATCAGTGTGCCATTGTGTGAAAAGTAGCAAAGGCGCAAATGAAAACTGAGAGATGAAGAGGGACATTATATCTGACAAAACATACAGTGTCCTTTCTCTGTATATGAAACTCAAACACCAAAGTGATACAGCTCTGGTAAAAAATTAAGAGACCACTCCAAATATTCATTGTCTCTCGTTTTACTATTTATAGGCATATGTTTGAGTAGAATGAACATTTTGGATTTATATTATCAGCTACTGACAACATTTCTACCAAATTCCAACACATTTTTTTGTCATTAAAGAGCATTTTCATTAAGTAATTTAGAGCTGAAGATTGAAGAAAAATCCAGGCCGGTCTTTTTATTTTTTCCAGAGCTGTATCTTCCAATAACAGTAGCCAGAATAAGTCAAGTTCTAACATGCCAGCCCCGGATCCCTTTTTGTACAAGTTCAGATGAGATCATAGGCGAGTACAGCAAACGTACTTGAGGCTGTTCTAATGTGTTGTTTCCTGTCTGCGAGGAAGCGTCCATGCATGACAATAGAATTTGGAGCAAATGAGACGGATTTCCCAGAGACACTTTCCGCTGCAGCTCTTAAGTAGCTTTTAAGGTGTCATTGTGTCGTTGTCAAAACATTAATTTGCTGTTTTTTTCTTTAACAGGATTCAGTGATTCAGTGTGGATTTGTATAAGTGATGTCAGGAAAACACAACAGTACAAATGTAAACATTGTGGCAGTTCATCTCATGCCAGAGAAATCAGCACTAGTGCTGTCAAACGATTCAAATATTGAATCGCGATAAATCGCATTAATGTCATAGTTAACTCGCGATTAATCACATTTTTATCTATTCTAGCCTAAATGTCCCTTGATTTCTTTTTGTCCCATTATTTTTTCTCATTGTAATGCTCTTAACACACTCATTCTCTACACCCTTGTAATCCAGTGTATTTCTTCTAAAATATCAGTATTTCCAATTCAGTGCAAAGAGTACACAATGTAGATCCCTCCCACCCCTAGAACAGCATACACAAACATAATTGTAACTTCTTTTTTATTTAAAAAGCACTGCTATAAAAAAATGTCAGGTCCTAATTTTGGGCATTTGTTGTGTCCTGTCATGCACATATTAACACACACCCTTATACTTTGCTGCTGAAAATAAAAATAGAATAGTATCTTTGCAATATTATAATAATACATTAATGCAAACACATAAATAATCTTGCCAAAAGCTATAGTTTTTTCACCCAATTTTAGTATTTATTTTAGTTACTTATTATACGTAGTTCCTATCTAACTTGAACACTTTTTACTGTAAGGGATTCCCACAGCATATCATGGCTGCCTGAATAAAAACTGTGTCATTCAGAAGACATACATCAATTTACGGCATTGAGGGATACATATTTAAGTGTTACAAAGGCATATCAACGCTGGTATAACTTACTAAACTTATAGCTTGGTCATTAACAGCTGAACCCACATTTTACCAGTGGAGTGGGAAGTCGTTGGGTAAAGTTAGTAGTTTTTAGTAGTGCAATAATGCCACACTGTAAAAAATACTCCATTAAAACTAAATGATGCTAAAAGTGGGCTAATATAATTAGTAGAATGTTCTTCTAGAGCTTCTAAAGTAAAAATGCGCGATACTATGTCAAAATAATAAATCATCATGTTTGACGAGCCAAAATAAAATCAAAAATCAAAAAAATGACTTAAATAATAGTATTTAAGAAAACAATGTTTTATAAAGATGATAAGAAGTTGTATTGCAATAACAAGTAGACAATTTTTTTGTATATTAAAGTGGAGTGAAATATAAAGTGTGATGAAAGGAAAACACTTGTAGGCCTACCTCAAAACTGGAAATCCATCACTCAATTATTTCAAAGAGGATGTGAACTGAGCATTATCATGCGCCCCTTGTTTAAAGCAGCATGGGGTCATCACATTGGTTTTGTTGTGTTTGTTTGTTACTTGACAGTCGTCTCACACACATCTCCCTGCTGTGTTATGATGTAGTTCAAACCACTCAAAAGAAAGGTGCTAATCCTAACAAAGACAGGGAATAACAGTGCAAGCTGGTAAACATACCGTACATGTTAACAATGAACAATGTTCCAAAAATCAGCTTTGCAAAATGTTATAAAGAAAAGCATTGTTGTTCAGACCTCAAGGATAAACACAATGATTTTAGGTGAAATGAACGTAAGTCAAGCTCCTTTCAATCTTTGACAGTGCTGCCTGGTTTGGGAACTATCAAGTTGCATTATTTTAAATGAGTGGTGTTCAATGTCTCCTGAAATCTTTGGTGACATCACCCTTTAAAAATAATATATATATACTGTATATTGCCATTTTGTTTAGTCATTGAACTCAGCAGTAGCAGATGCTGCAAGTATTGTGTTCTTAAGATCTTATTGCACATATTTGAGACACTGCTTTTAAGAGCCACAGTTTTATATTAAGATAGTAAAGCTCTGATTTCTTTATTCTCTAAAATCAGCCGTTAATGTGACTTTAACATGTGCTCACATAGTGCCGTTTCCACTCTCTGCCTATTTTCTCCACTTTTGAACTGCCCCCTTATTCTCTCTATTTCTGTCTCTGGTTGACCTTGAATGACCCGAATGGGCGAATGACATTGAAACCCTGAATCAGCATGCTTGAATCACATTGAATCATTTAGTCCTCTGGTCCACAAAATAGCTGTACCACCAAAGCAGAGAGAGGACTAACATATTCAGTTTTTAATTAACGGATAAAGGCAGTTTACCTTGAGGCAAAATAAACCATAAAATAAACAGATCACCAATTAAATCAGTGGGGCCCAGGGATTTTTTTTTATAAATTGATAAATGAAACGGAAGTATACTAGGATAATAAAACCTCACTATTGCCTCTAGGGCAGCAGTTTTTTTTTAAGTGTACTTTAAATCTGGACATTATGAATGCAGCACGGGCAGAAATGTGTTTGGTCCTTCCTTCAGAGGCATGCTTGTTACAAAAAACTAAAATAGTAACCCTTATGTAACCATGGCCTCTGCCTGGTGAAAGGAGATGCAGCTCTGCAGCATATAATGGCTTCAAATCGTTCTTGGAGCACAACAACTTCTATATATCTAAAAATAAAAAAATATATTTTTTTCAAGATATTTTTTTGGCATTTTTATGATTTATTGATAGTGTAGGGACAGAGTTGAAATGGGGCAGAGAGGGGAGTGACATGCAGAGAACGACCGCGGGCTGTAATCGAACCCAGGTCCGCTGCTGGCCGAGGCCCATGGGGGGGACGCCCTACCAACTGAGCTAAGGGCGCCCCTAGCACAACAACTTCTGAACAAACACAACTTTAAATGAGAGAGAAAAGTATGACGTGTTTTGTTCCAAAGAGTGTGATCTGGGTTTTGAATCATTTGGATCATTAGGTGAAATGGTGGCACAGGACTGATATCATGATGCAATTTGTTTACGCCTAGTGATAGTGATTGATTAGTGCAGAACTCCTTGTTTGCAGTAATTTTTTTTCTACGGTGGCCCTGAGAGCTAAGAAAAGAAAACACATGCACAATTGAAAATCCTTAACAAATGAATCAAACATCTTCACTACATAGCAGCACAATGTGTAGGGATGACAAATGGAAACTTTGCCCATAAAGAAAAAAACTATTATATTTTCAGGTGACAATAAGTTACAAAACCACGACAACAAGCATGCGCCCAAGCCGTGAAAATAACTTTTCAGTGACACCTGGAAGCACTTTCTGTAGATTTTTTTTTTCTTCAGTATGGCGTGCTTCTGTATTCCATTGTGTTTATTGTATAGTGCTGTCCATGTGTTCTCAAGATATGTTCCTCATTGGCTTTGCTTTGTTCTATTCACATGGGTTTTCTCAAGTTTTCAGGGCCACAGTATTTTCCCCCTTTTTGAAGTAATTCTCCAGCCTCTTGTGTTTTTGGAAATTCAACATCACATTTTTTTTGAGTGGCCAAGGCTACAGGCAGTCACAGTAATACAGTTAACTAACATGTAGACAGATAGCAAGCTGCCAGTGAGCCAATCAGACCAGCTTTTGTCAGCAGTCCATAGAAGAGCCAGGCCTATGGCAGCCATGGCCACTTGGTTAATCAGTTCCATCAGCCCATCCTATAGATACTGCCTCACTGACTACAGCACATGTGTGTTTTAAAGGGCCGGCATACTTCATCTTCTATGGCTATCTTTGTTTTTTTCTTTTAACACGCATTTATCAATGGGGCACTCGACTTAGGACACAGTTGCTTACACTCACACTTTTCACTTGCGTTCACCGACACCTGATACACTCCATTACATACACTCACTTCTGGTGCAACCATGGTCTTCTGCTGTGAGCCGCAGGGAGCAAAACATTCAATAATTTAAGGCTTTGCACACACACAGCACTAAAAGGAAACAACCATGTTTGCTTTGGCGGAGTGTGTCAGGCAGACAGAAGAAGACTTTAAGAATGAGAGGAAAAAAACAAAGAGTGGAAAATGAAAGAGTAGGGGGGAGGGGGGAGGGGAGGCCTGGCAATGGGACGGGACCCGGGCATCACAGGCTCATCTCCCCCAAGCCTCACTTCCCCCTCTGTGGTTTCTCTGGCCTGGCACGTTGACACCAACAACAATGCGCCAAGACTCTGCTGCTTCTTTTCATTGCTTTCCCAAACCCCCATTCTTTAGGAGTGTGATTGTTGATTGCCTCTTATGCAATAGGAAGAAATATATATTTCAGCTGGGTATCCTGAAAGATTTTGGTTTTGTTTCCCGGTTCTGCTTCACATTGACTTAAAGGAATCTATCCACAGTGCAGTTGAGGGCTAAGTAGGACTTAACTCAGTGGCATCTCAGTGGTTGTAATCCTATGAGGGGGCAACTGAGATGTTGTAGAATTTACTAACACGACCAAACCTGTCTGGTAGCCTTGACTGCCATATTGCCACTGATCTCTCGCTTCATTTATTCCCCATAGTGTAGAATGGAAAAACTGTTCAGGCTTTATTAATATGAACAGGAGGTCGAAACCGATTCGCTTTCCAGGAAAACCAGCTGGCGGTTCGATAAAGCCCCCTGTCAAAAATAAATAAATAAGCATCCTTGCGCTGGACTAACGATTCCAATTCGTTGGAGATACATTCCTTCTCTTTCAGGAAACCGGCCAGAGATTACCTGATGAAGGCCAGTAATAAAAGATTACCTATTTAAGTGTTGCAATAGAATTTTTTTATGTATTTACTTCTAGCCTGCACATGAATTCTAACTGGCAAAATGGAGCAGCAGTCAGTTGTTCCAGTCTCACCTGTATACAGGTCTTAGGCTTTCAATTGATGTTACAGACAAGCTGAGATATCTTATTACAAGATGAATCCCATGAAAGAGGCAATACAGTGTAATAAGACCATTTATTGGGTTGGGGAATTGAATTAAACCTATGTGTCTTCATCACTTGTGTTCTGTGTACACAAATGCTTCTGCTGGTCCTCCAGGAACAGGTCTTGTGGATGGAGGCTTACTTCAAAGGGTTCTTATTGCAGCATGTGTAAGCTCTATAGCCTACTTTACCGGATACCCTGATTTTATGTTGTCATCGCATACACTCCCTTGGTACCTCCAAACAGAATTTGAATACAAAATGTGGTGGTGGCCTACTTTTCGAGTACCTCCGTTGTAATCCTATATGTGACTACTGAATAGAGAAGGTGTGGGAAAGCCTGGACCACCATTGTGTGACCGAAAAAAGGCTGAAAGAGCAGGAGGTTGGAGAGACTCTGCGGGCTGGATTTAGTCACAGTCTTGGAAGTGGCTGATTAGCTTGAACTTCACATTCCTATCAAATGAGAACGAGAATGAACCCAGTGTCGGAGGAACAAGTCCATGTATGCAAACATACATAAACACACATTCGCACATTCCCCTATAATTACAGTCAGGCTGATACTCAAGTAGTTTGCCCTTACGCTGGAACACACACACACACAGTGCCCTCCTTTTCACTGCTTGGATCCAGAAAACATAAAAAAGAGCTCAGGTGGCAGTGCTGGATGCTTGCTCTGGGCGGTGGCCGTGCAGATGTTACCTGGTGGCTCCACGCTATCTTCCCTGTGAGTGTGTGCATTTGTGTTTGTCTTTGAGGGCCAGCTGTGATGGCCAGCTGCCCACTTTACCAATGCCTTGGCAATTCCCCAGACGGTTGACCCAGATAGACATAGCAAGAGGGGAGAGATGCACTTGCACGCACTTTCTCTGATGCACGTACACACTCTAATATTCACCAGCGTGGGCACCCTTCACAAAAAATTGCTCACACAGTCCCATCAGAGCAGGTGAGGGAAAGAATGTGAGAGTTTCAATGGCTCCTTTTTGGAATGACCTCAAACTTTTCTGATGCAGCAAACTTTGATCCAATGTGGCTCTTTTTTTTGTGAAAGACATACTATAATACAGCAATTGGAGTTTGTTCAGAGATTTTCAAATCTTGCTCTATAGTAGTTTACATGTTGCATGAAGTCCAGAAAACATGCAGGGCTCTGTGGCAATGGTTGCTAAGTGCCCACACCAAAAAAAGGGATCCTGTGAAATATTAAAGCTTTTCTCAGGTTGGTGGCTGGCTTCTCCCTTAGTAATAGGGTGAGAAGGTCAGTCATTCATCAGGGTCTGGCCTGGGAACCCCTTGGGATCCCCCCAGTCAGACCTGACCGTTGTGGCTCGGGAAAGGAAAGTTTGGGGTCCCCTGCTGGAGCTGCTGCCCCTTGTTAACCGACCCCGGATTAGTGGTTGACATTGAGATGACATAATTTAGGCTGTCAGCTGCACATTCGGCCCTTTTATCTGTTGACTTACCACTGGAAGACGTTCAATGCAGATGTTTCGGCGATATCACTTCAATAATGAAAAAAGGTTGGTTGACATGTCCGGTCCTCCCCAGGTTATTATAGTAAACCAACATAAAAAAATAATGACTCTGTATTTAAAAGGAAACTCACAAAAGTCATGTACTGAGTTTAGGAGAAGAGGAAGTTGAATGGGGTGAGGCAGCAGGAGGATTTTTTCGTCACAGATTCTTTGTAAAGTCAAACAACATGACGTAAACATGTTGACATCGCTCAGCCCCGTAGTATTCCCCTCGCCCTCGGTGTTGACTTCTGCCTGATGAACCCAGCGTTGCCATAGCATTGATTTTCTCCATTGGAAAAATAAGCCGAGCTGAAAAGTGTGTCAACTGTTAAAATCATCTGTGAAGCAAAAATTCATTCGAATCAATAAACCAACTGTGACTGTTTGACTTTGTTTACATACTTTGTTCTCACCACAGAAACGGTTGCAGTTTGTTCAGACATTAAAGAGATACTCTGTTCTCCAGTAATGATGGTGACAATCCTCTCTATCTGGGAGAACACTGATCAACAGAAGAAGTAGTCATTTATGTGATTGTTAACCTTAGATTAAAAAAAAAGTCATATTGAGAAAGGCCAAGCTCAAGCAACCTATTTTGCCCTTTAGGTAAGAGTACTATTATTGGCAATTATTCTGAACGTCAACTACAGTCTGCCGCAGTCCTTATAACACTCACCTGTCACAACCTTCCCATGTTCCCTCCATGTAATCCAATAACGAATGACCTGAAAAAGCTTTCCATGGACTAAGATTTCTTTTCAATCTGTGGACAATCCTGTCTTCTCACCTTCACACGTTCCTTTGTGTATTCAGGGGTTTTATTTTTTTTGCTGCAGTTACATGTGTGTGATTGAGTGCAGTCGTTATCCTCAATGTCACACCGCATTGCAGTGCAGTAAAAACATTTTGAGTAAGTGAGTGGTGTGACTGTGTTTTACAGTCAACCCAACAGTTTCAGGACAGGCTTCCAGAGGCTTGTATATAACCGTCTCAGGATTCTAGTGAAATTTGAGCTGATAATAGGAAATGTTGAGTATGATTTAGAACCTTTAACATTTATTTCAGCAAATGTTATCTCCTTTCAGTCTACTATTCCCACTCCAACTCTGTACATCTGTCGTCGCCTTGTTAATTAAACAGCCGTCCTTTCCCCCTCCACAAACACATTCCATTCATTTCCCTGCAACCTCAAGTCTTCTTCTGTGCACACACAGGAAATGTGAGGTTCTGTCGTCAACAAGGGCACACAGCAGGGCACAAAGACCAATTGGCTGAGAATAGAGACTCATTTGTCATAGGAGAAAATGCTGACATGAGTGTTGTAACATATAATAGAGTGAGGACTGAGGACCATTAAAGGTGAAGGGAAATGTACCGTGGTTCAGCATAATAGGAAGCATGGTAGAATTTTGGTTGTAGATTATGAGCAGCATTATTTTTTTCTTACCTTTTTTTTTTTTTTTTGAGGGGGCGTAATATATATGCAGGCGTACTGCCAGCAACACTGTTTTTATCACGACATTAACTTACTACTAAAACATCCTCTAGCATCGCTGAGAGAAAACACTGCTCAATGTCAGTTGTTCTGAGTCACAATAGTCTTTTAATTCCTGATGACATCTCCTGGCCCAGGCCTGTGTCATGTTCACGCTTTTAACTGAGATTATTTTAAATATGTTTGTTTTTGTGTTCTGATAAACAGAGAAAAAAAGCTAAGAAAAAGCTGTAAAGTTCATCTTAATGTGCCAAAAATCTCATCCAGAACATCCAGAACATCCAAAACCACGCAGCCTACGCTGTCACTGGGCTGTCAGGACCCAACTTGGATTTTGTCAGTGTTGCCATGGCAACATGCAAATCTGGTAAGGATTTCCCCATGATTATTGTCAAAATGTCGCTATCGGGAGCTCAGCAGAGGAGCAACATGACAACTTCTGAAACCAAATCACAAAATAGCTCAGCTTGATTGGCATTCATGGGAGCACCTAAGGTCGCTTGTCAAAGCTCAGAGGAAACTGGAGGAGCATTAGGGCTGTGTCAAAAAATCAAAATTTCGATATATCGCGATACTTAGTTTTGCGATATCAGTATCGATTTTTATATCAAAAAATCGATTTTTTTTTATTAACTTTATGTATTTATTTTTTTTTGCTTTTCAAGGCTTTATTGACAGTGCAGAGATACAGATATGAAATGGGGCAGAGATAGAATGAAACAACCACGGGTCAGATTCAAACCCATGTCTGCTGTCAGGCCTGAGCCTCTAGGATACTGACTATTGAAGTTAGATCAGTTTTGTTTATAAGAATACTTAAGATTCTCTGTCACAAAAGCACACTGATGTGTTTTCATTTTCAGTGTATCCTGTACAGTTAGTACAAGAGTGAATTGGATTTGTTAGTTTGATGTTATGGCAGCTGCAGCAGTGTTTGATAATTTGCCAAAACCAAAAAAAAGGAAGAAAAATAGTAAAGGAAGTTGTGAATGAAATACTTTTGACTTCATATGCAATTATCAATATATTGTGCTGTTATGTTTGACAAGGCAACTTGTTTATGGAATAACACAATATATCGTGATATATCAAGATACGCAATATATCATGATATATCGTATTGTGACCAGTGTATCATGATACGTATCGTATCGCGAAGTCCTTGACGATACCCAGCCCTAAGGAGCATAGGAGTAAGAAGGGATTTGTATGTCTTTTTTCTTATCACTCTGATTATGTGTACTCAAATCTGCATGGGTTTATTTTGGTGTGAAGTCTAGGTTATGAGTATATCTCTTCATCAACCATCATACAGTCCTGCATTGTGAACTTGGCCTGAGGCTGTGCTGCCCTTATCCCACCCTTCCCTTATTACAGCTTCCTGGCTTTGCCCTTCAGGTGTATATCTTGCCAGAGGGGCTAACACAGAGCCACCCATTGTTCTCCTTATGGTAACGTTGATCACACGTCGTGCACACAGACGTATACATACACACACACATACACACACACACACACACACACACACACACACACACACACACACACACACACACACACACACACACACACACACACACACACACACACACACACACAACACTGCTGGCCAAACCGCAGCCAAAAACCAAAGCAGTGGAGCGGCTCTGTCCCTGGCTGGTTAAGGAGGGGGACCACACCCAGCATTGGGAGCCCATAGGCTTGGGAACTAAAGGGAACTCCCATAGGAAGAATTAAGTCATTCCTATTCTGCAGGCCCTCTTGTTTAAAAAGACGTAACGGTTAAATATAGCAGCCTGGTAAATGATGCAAAGTAAACATTAGAGTTTGTGAAATAATGTGGTTAATCAAACTGTTGGAAGCCAATAGAAATCACAACAATATTTTGGCAGTCTGGTTTGTTTGTGGAAAATTATGAGGGTTTGTCATACAACAGTATGCGTGTGCTTTGGTCTGTGTGTATTCCCTCACATTACGACTGTTATAAGAGAAGGCAAACCCCCTTTTCTGTTGGCCTCGCAACTTAGTACTTTTTAAAAATGATTTCTGAAGAATTATTTCTGAAGAATTTGTTTTCCTGTTCTGTTCCTGAATTTTGAATGGCAATTTTTTCTTTGCAAAGTAGTTTTAGCCACTGCTAACTCTCACTTTGTGTGAGGGTCCAGAAGCCATATGGCTCTTGGGATGCAAGTTGAACCTTCTTCTTCACCCACCAAATGGGAAGCTTTGTCAGGAAACATTACAGTTAACAGATCCTAGCCCCTTTTTTTCCATTGCCTCACTCGACTCTAGGCGTCATCACTGCTGTGTCAAGGACACAATCCCTCACTGTCGTTCCGCTCTGCCTCTTATTGTATGTGTGGAGTGTACAGCCCAGATGTTTGCATCTCTGTCCTGAATTGAACACAGTTCCTTGCCATTTTAAACCTTGAAAGGAATATTTTTTGTTCAAAAAAGCAGTGCGGCTCATGCGACTAAAATGGTTTTGGCAACACAAATTCCTTCGAGGCCTCCACTAGGACTGGAAATGTATAGCCACCTCTAATCCCCTGCATTGTGAATTCTACCCACCGCTCTAATGCTTACAGCACTGACATATGCAGTGGAACACAGACTACCCAGGATTCCTTCGATTCAGCCTGACAGCATCCTTCCCTTGAAAAGGTGCACAGAATGTGGGTCTGAATACAGAAAAGTAGTCACAGCAGGGAATCCACAGAAGCATGCTGGAAATACAGTCAGATGCTTTTGAACATCCCCATCACATTGTATTTAAGTCCTCTGTAAACACCTGTCATAAAACATATTTGAAGTCACGTAGAGTTAGATAACATGGAAGAACTGATGTCCACAACGGCAGACAGCTAATGTCTGCTAATTTGATTTTTTTTTTACATTAAAGACGTGGGGTTATCTGTTAGCTTCTTATTTAAAAAAGTGAATATCTCCAGTTGACATCTCAGTGTCCACAGTATAAGAGAGAGCTGGATCTGATGTTGGTCAGTCAGCACATTCTCCTCTGCCCTTCTGCATATTTATCTCAATTTTGTCATTGTTTTTTTTTACTGCCACTGTGAGGGGTGCAATCGCTTGATCAAAAAGACACAGACACACATTTCCCTAACATTAACAAATCTCCACTTCCTCAAGTTCGGGGATGTAGCAGGATAACACATGTTAGCGAACAGCTGTGGACTTGAAAATTGGTTCTCAACATGCAAGGAATGATACACAATCATTCACATCTCTCTGTGTCCATACATACATTCTATATCATATTTGATTCTCTTGCAGCTGTGCTTCCCTCTGCTGGACAAACGTTAGTAGAACAAAAACACTTCTAGACATACTATACCGTGCTAATGCAGCTTCATTGCCTTTACACACACTCACACACACACACACACGCACACGCACAATAAATCGCAGTATACCCATGTACTCAATTTAGGGTTAATTAAAATCCTGTCCCCTTCTCTGCGTGTATACGAATGTGTGAAAAAGCTAGGTCAGATGAAGGGGGAGCATTTAATAGTTTCAGGACCCGTGTGTGTGCATGTGTCTGTGCGTGTGTGGCGCTACTGGTTACGGAGCCATTGGCCTAGTTTTTTGACTGAAGACCGGGAGACGAGGTTTACAGTCACGCACATTTGTTATGATTTTCACTCGACTGACTTTGTATCTCCCTTTCATAATCCGTCATTTTCATAATCTCTTAGACTCAAGTGGCTATTTAGTCGTCTTGGCTTCTTTTTTATGATCACTCCTCTTCAAGTTAAATGCAGCCCCGTGCATCTCTCTGCCTATGAGCTACCCGATAGGAGGCACGCAGCAAGCAGACCCCAATAGGACCAACACACACACACACACAATACTACACTTCACTCTCAACTCCCAAAAGCTCTCAAAGGCTCTCCCCGTCCGTCTCTGCTAATCTCACACACACAATCTCTCTCTCTCTCTCTCGCTCTCTCTCTCTCTGCTTGCCAAACTCTTGTGCACAAGATGGGGTTCAGTGAGTGTTGCTTTAGGAACGTGACTTCCTCACAAGGCAATGAAACTCCACTCCTGCCTGGACATTTTTCATCTGCGTTCATATTCAGGTATTTAAGCATCGCTGGACACACTTATGTCTACAGGTTTTTGTTGTGGCCGGTTTTCCGCACTGAGATAACTACTTGGACATGCAGCTGACACTCACTGGTACATTTTTGTTGTACTTAGGTGGGGATAGAATGTAAGCTTCTACTCAAAAATGTCACCAGCAATCTGAGGTGAGGTTTGTGTCATTGTTTGCATACTCTTCTGCAAGTCTTCCTTACTTCGTCGCCTTGTTAGTCTGTTTTCACTCGCTTCAAAATAATCCCTCTCCTGGATAACTTTTTTTGGTTTTGTGGTACCCAGTTTTTTTAATGAGGAATGCTTATAAATACTCATGAGCTAATCAGCATATGTTGGTGCAGCTGAGAAGCGTAGTTTGCTCGTTGTTAGTGTAGAAATGTCAACATAGCAGCCTTAATGATGTCGCATATTTGGCGGCTGACCCCTTTTTGAAGTGTCTCTCGCTGGTGGTTGGTGGTTTTGCCGCATTATTACAGTACATTTCAGCGCGTTCTTGCTAAATAAAAGTTATCAAGTGAAATCGGCACTGCCAGTGTTATCATGGTTTAATCATGGTTCATCGGCTGCATTCCCGGAAAAGGGTTATAAATCCAGAGGAACAGCTTTTAGAAACAATGAGATGTTACCACTGTGTTAATTGTGAGAGCTTTGTGATTTTTTTAGTTGACTGTGAGTATGTCGTCTACCGTATGAACGGACAGATGGGCTCACCACCGTAAGTCTGGATGGCTTGCCTGTGAAACTGTTTTTAGAGGGTGTTTTTGTCAATGGTCCCTGTTTTCTCCTTCAAAACCATCGCAAAATGCCACCAGGAAACCCAGTTGTTATTTGGAGTCTGGAACGCCTATAAAAATTCGGATTGGATAACCACAAAGTACTGGCCGCGTAACCGCAGCCTGTTTTCCTCTCGTCCATTCAGGGTGTTTTGAAAATGCCAAGAGAGAGAGAGAGAGAGAGTCTGCCTGTGGAACAACATGTGCCTCTGTGGGCCATGCACTGTGAATGTCCAGTCTCCCATGTCTGCATCTTTCATCTGCACCGATTCTATAAATTAAAATACTAAAGGAAGTGGATGGTAGTTCCCCCTTTTCAGAAAATAAAGCAAAACAAAAAACACATAGCCAAGGCGGTTGTGGTGAGACTTGGCGGGCCGTAGTTATTGTTGGCCTGCCCACAGAAGCATGAATGAATTTGCGTCTGGAGTATATTTAAGTTTATCATCTCCTCTCTCTCTCTCTCTCTTCGGGCTTCTTTGTAGCAGAACTTTTTTTCATCCTGAATCTTTTGACTGGCTCTCTTCTTGTTTGTATAACCATCTGTCTTATTTTCTTACTTATTTTTCCTCTCTCCGTTGGACTGTTTCCTGAGTAGCTGTCTTGCATTCTCTGTGTTGGAACATATTTCTGCCTTTTCTCTCTCTTTCTGCTCAGTTTAACTTCATGAGTTTAATTTGCAATCCTCTCTACCCCCAAAGATCTCTTAATTAGCTTATTAAAAAATGTTCCTTGTACTCCAGAGGGGCGGGGGGCTGTGGAAGAGTTTGGCAGCAGTGAAGCAAGCCTCATTGACCCCAAACGACCTCACATGTTCAAGATCCTTTTCTTTGGTCAAAACAGCCGTTAATATAAAAATATAAATAAACTATTCTCATATAAAACAGAACTCCTCATCTCATCTAACCTTTTCTAACTTCATCATCAAGCTCTTCATGTCCATGTCCCTGGCCTGATTTGCCTTGTTCCTTATCTTACGTTCTCACTCCGAGGGTTTTTCTCTACATCATTCCTTCCCATTCCCTTCACTCCTCTCAAGGTTTTACCCCTCCTTTTCCTCATCTCTCATTCCTTTACTATAATCTCTATCCCCGGCTGTCGTAACCACCAGAGAGGCTATGGAGCTTTAAGGATTTGGTTTTTCACACCCCCCTGTATATTTACTGCTATTTTTAGTGAACATCCTGTGGGCTCTGAGCCATTTTTCACTTTTTATTGCTGCCAAAGACACAGTTTGAATTGTAATAATCATTGAGGAAATTGAATGAAAAATGTTTACCTGTACCCAGGGGGCAAAGTGTTTTATGGACATGGAGCGTTGTAAAAGGTTGTTCACCAAAAATGACATCTAGGACCTTCCATGATCACAACCTGGGTGGACAACCTTGTCAACAAGCTGCTGGAAAGCTACAGTGGGCCGACAGCAAATCAGAACCACTGTTTAAGTGAATGGGGGTGAATGGGGATGGGCTAATGGGGAATTTTTTAAACTTATAGATATCATTATGAGACTTTGCCAGTTGATTACTGACATTAAAACAGCAACTTTTTGTATTACAGTATTTTCCAAAATGTTTAAATAAATATGAAAAATCATCAATATCTTACTAATGATGCGTAAATTTGCATATCTGCAAAGCCCCAAAATCTAGATGTTGGAAGAAAACCAAGTCAATTTGTTTTTAAATTTTGAAAACAAAACAAGTGTCCAACTGCCTGAAGCCTTTCCTAATCACAGTTCAAATTTGATCAATAACCCATAGAAAATAAATTTTTTACACAGTTACATTTCATGTGCTATGGACCAAAAGTGTCCTTTTGGAGTCTCCAGCTGGTATTTTAGGAAACGGCTAGACATTCCCTTGGAAAAAACAGTGTAAAAAATTCATTTTCTATGGGGTATTGATCAAATTTGAACTGTGATTAGGAAAGGCTTCAGGCAGTTGGACACTTGTTTTGTTTTCAAAATTTAAAAATAAATTGACTTTGTTTTTGTCCAACATCTAGATTTTGGGGCTTTACAGATATGCAAATGTACGCATCATTAGTAAGATATTGATGATTTTTCATATTTATTCAAACCTTTTGGAAAATACAAAAAGTTGTTGTTTTAATGTCAGTAATCAACTTGCAAAGTTTCATAATGATATATATAAGTTTAAAAAATTCCCTATTAGCTCACCCCCATTCACTTAAACAGTGGTTCTGATTTGCTCTGTCGGCCCGCTGTAGCTTTCCAGCAGCTTGTTGACAAGGTTGTCCACCCAGGTTGGGATCCTGGAAGGTCCTGGATATCATTTCTGGTGAACAACCTTTTACAACGCTCCATGTCTGTTTTTCAAAAAAAGGGAGTTTTGCCCCCTAGGTACTGTGTAACACTGGGAAAGGTCAGTATGGACAGTGTTATTGAGAAGTATTCCGAGCCCTTTACTTTTAAGACACTTTATTTTGATGTAGATGTAATCTTAATTGGATCAAATTAATGCAAATCTTTGCTTTAATTATTCTTGAGATGTATCCAGAACTTGGACCACACCTGGAGGCAAAATGAATTGATTTGACATAGTTTAATCACAAATCTGTATATCCCACAACACACACTGTGTCAGGATAAAAACCATGAAGTCCAAGGAAGTCTCCGTAGACATCTGAAGATATAATTGAGGTGAGGCATAAATCAGGGCAAGGTTATAAACTTAACAAGCTCCCGTAGCCAGCTACGCTATGCATTATCGGATGAGGAAGACAATATTTTTATTTTTTATTTTATTTTTTAAACCTTTATTTATACAGGTATATCCCATTGAGTCCGAAGACTCTTTTGCAAGGGAGACCTGTTCCCATTTACACGTTACCATTCACACACCGATAGCAGGCTAACTATCGACATTCATACGAGGCAAGGTGGGTGAAGTGTCTTGCCCAAGGACACAACAACTATGACACAAGTGGCAGGGCGGAGATCGAACCGCCAACCCTTTGATCATCGGCCGACCCGCTCTGCCACCTGAGCCACAGCTTATTTAATATACTTCCTGTAGTTTCTTTCTGTAGATTTCCCTCATGACAATTCTAACCAATTGTAAAGCAGTTCAGCAACCAGGTTATTACTCCCGCCCCAGGGCCTACGAAGAGCAGGGCCGCGAACTATGTTATTTAAAAAAAAATAAAAGGCATTACACTCGGTTTTGGGTTTATGTAAAAGTAACCTTAAAATGATTTGGTCGTTCATTAATATAAATATTGTACTGTTATCTGGCTCAGAGAGGGACCAGTCACTAATTTGTTTTGCGCTCTAGACAAACTTTTACACACTTTTATTGTAAGAACCCCTCTCAGGGGGCCTACAAAACCTCTCAGCCCCAGGGCCTAATGGCAAGTTAAAGCGGGCCTGTATGCCGCTGCATATTGGTGTGCTTCACCAACTCAACGGACCAGGGGAAAACGGATAGGTTTGAAGAAACCAAACCTGGTGAAAAGACTAAACAATGTATCATTCTCAAATCTGGTTTGAACTAAGGAAGCAAACTAGAAGAGAACTCAGGTGTGAAGGTGCCCTCAGTTAGAGAGGTGACCAAGAAACCCTTGGTCACCTCTTCATTCAGCCAACTACAGAGAAGTTCTTAAAGGAAAACCTGACCTAGAGCACACAGAACCTCCGACTGGGGCGACCGTTAACCTTTAAGCACGATAGTGACCCAAAGCATACAGCCAATACAATGCTAGAGTGGGGCTGTCCTTGAGTGGCCTAGCCAAATCCCAGACTTTTTTTTTTTTTTTTTTTTTTTGTATTCTTCCGGACAATTACACACAATACACAATTTTCTCTTTGCATATTTATATTACTTTGCGTTATTGTCCGAAGGGTGGCAGGAGAAGCCAAAGGCTTATCAGGTCCCGCCCCCACTGCCAAAAGATTCAGATACACAGCTACTGATACAGTTAAAACAGTTTTTATTTTATTTATTTTTTAAGAAGATGCATTCCAATACACAGACAATTTTAGGTCTCATTAGTCATTGCCAGTGTACAACAGACATGCTTTCCATTTTCCTCTCTGCCTGTGACAATGCAGATAGTGATATGGCCTTGTCCATTTCTTCTCTAGTAGCCTAAACACATCTGCAAAAGTATTCAAAACAGTCAGTCTGTCTGCTGACCTCGGCTGCAGTCCCATAACATGCAGTGTATTTACAAATTCTTCAGTCAGTGAATTAGTTTTTTTTTTAAGTAAATCAATGTTTGTATCCCCACAGATAAATATCTTCTTTTGATTTGCCTTTGAAAGTAATTCTTCCATGTATTCTATAAAGTCTTCCATTTTTGAATCTGGTGTTCTGTACACACAGCTGATAATTAACATGTATCTTTCATTTGAATTTCAATAGTCACACATTCCATCAGGTTATCAATTGCAGAGCACATTGTATTTACGATTTCAAACCTTATATTTTGACACAAACCAGTTTATATCCATTTAGTTCAAAGTCCATGCTTTTGCCTTCTTTAATCCATGTTTCTAACACTGCAATGATGTTGAACTGGTTGGAGAATTTCTGTATATATGCCTTAATTTGTGAAAAGTTTGTGTAGAAACTATTAAAAAGGAAAGATGGACAATTTCCCATTAGTTTGAAAGCATCTGATGAGTTAATCCGCAGTATGGTAATGACAGTCTCTTTTTCCGATAGTGTAGAAGTGATTGTCTGGGTCATTGATTTCATTTGGGTCCGATAATAACGATTAGCTAATAACTCCAGACTTTCATGACCATTTATCCAAGCGGATGTTTTGCTCATTCTCGCAGCTTGGGTTGATCAGATCCTCGTCCCTCCGGAATTGATCCAAATCCTCCTCCGTTTTGATTTGCACAATTTTGGCTTCTTCGGGTGTAGCTCCATTCATTTTGATGAAGATTCTTCCATCTCTCGTCCAAGTTTGTTGGACCTGTCCACATTTTTTTAACCCTCTCGCTTGATAGGCCAGATAAGCCTTTCTCTTGGTTAAATTTTCACTCATTCCAATTTGTTCACCTTTAAGCTTCTTGCCTTGACTGAGCAGATGTATCATATGCTTTCTACTCACAAATTTCAGAATGACAGCACGCTTTTTGGCGAATTTGGCCACTTAAAACCAATAGAGAATCTGTGAAGAGACAGATGATGACTTGAACTATTATTAGCCTTCAGCTTATTCATCTTAGTAAATTATGTTTATTGATTATTTGCAAAGTTGGTCTGGGTGAGCTCAATATTTCTTTGTAACTTTTGACCACCACAACAATATCTAAAAAAAGGGCCTGGTGTTTGTCAAATGCATCGCTCACAGGTAAACCCTGAAAACACTCACTTTTCTGGGGAATTTAGAAGGGGAAAAAAACAGTCCTCCAACTAAATTAATAGATCCAGCTTCACTTAGTAGAAAAAACCTGTCTTCCATTAGTTCAAACAATGGCTTTTACCGGCAAGAGACACCAGTATTTTTGAACAAATTGCAGATTGTGTTGCTGGGATAAGCTGATGTGGAAAGCTTTCCAAATGAATGACTATTAAATATAATGGAGCATGAATCTAGTGTGTGTACCTTTTGTCTTACTTGACTTCTGTATTTATTTACCACTCACTTGGTGGCGCCAAGTCATTCAGATCCATGACAGTCATTGTGCAATCTGCCAAAACGTCTGCTGCTTACTTACTTGGAATATCTTCTCTCTCTCCCTGTCAGGTTTTTACGATCACACATATCACAACAGAGTCAAAGGTGAGTGTTGTTTTTCCTTTTCTCCCCTTTTTCCATATCTGTTATTTCAGACACAGTTCCCTCTTTATTTGTCTTTGTCTACAACGTCTCTTGTTGAATTTGCCAAATCAAGAAATTTAGTAAATCATTTGTCAACAAAACCTACATACCTTTCATCACTCAATTTTATATAAAGCCTTAGTGAGCCCTCGGAGGTTTAAAAGTTTGCACTTGGATGATCCTGTCTTGTGCCATGCCAGATGTAATTACAAAGAAATACCACTAGAGGACAGCAGAGTGTTTATGTGTGAGTTGCCTCATACTTTTAACTGATGGGTTTTCTTTTTGTAGAGAGCAAATACAAGCACAACAAAATAGAAAATCTTAAAGTTACGAGGGGGAATGTCTAAATTGATTTTAACATCACAAGGGTGACACTTTTTTCACATAAGCAAGGTTGAATGTTATGCGTGTTCATGTCTGAATGTGTGTGCATGAGTGAGTGCATTGTATTTGCTTGTTGGAGAAGTCTTTATCAAGGTATCACTTGCAAAGAAGAACTTGTTCTCAATGTGATTTCCTGATTAAATATATTCACACACAAACACACACACACACACACACACACACATTATATAGTATATATTGAGTTTGGCTCAGACAGGTAGAGGGTTCAATTGTGCTCCCTGTGTTAAGTCACAACCACATGAAAACAGGATTCTCTCTCCTCCGCTAGTCCCCTCCCCTTTCTCACACTCTCCTCCATCGCCTCCCCTCTCCCTCACTTCTGATTGGGCAGAGATGGAGTCAACAGAGGAGAGAAACGGCGACAGGAGGAGTAAAGGGAGGGAGGGAGGGACAGAGAGTTGGGATACAAAGGCAAGGACCAAAGTAGAACCAAAGAAACGCTGCAGGTGTTTGGAGTTGGGACGTTCTGAGTATCATTCAGCTTGTGTTTAGATAGGCCATTATCGTGTCGTATTTAGTCGTATTTAGTTGAGGTTAGCGTAGGGCTGTTGGAGAGCTTCTTGAGCTAATTTTACGACATTTTAAGTGCTGACCAAGCTATGGCCCTTCTTACCAACGGCGCACAGAATCTGGGTTCCTATTATTGCCTGATCCGACGCAGGTTCAAGAGGAGGCGCAAGAAACGCTCGGAACGCAAAGGTAACCCCTCGCTGCAGCAGCTCATATTCACACAGTGACACTGAGCTGGCTTGTTGTAGACATGGTCTTGGTTCTTTTGAGTGTGGCTTTTATAGTTTAAAAAGCTATTCATTCTTCACAGTATGTTTTTGTATGGTTATGAAACAAACATTTTCTTTTTTTAAATTAACTTTAGACACTTCAAACGGTGAAGCATATTTTATTTTTTCTTTAATGGGTTATGTGTGGAAAAGTTTCATTCGAAATTGTATTTATTTTACGAGAAAAATGTACTTCACTTCCATCAAAAAATGTTTCTTTCTCAAAATTACGCTCGCATGTTATCACACATGAATGTCTAAAAATACAATTGTTACAGACAAGGATGTAATTGAGCGCAGTGAATGTCAAATCAAAATAAGATTTTTCACATTATTTTATTCATAATAAATAGTATTCATAATAAATGTGGTATTTTGAAATTCTGAATCAGATTTACCCTAGTTTTCCCCCTCATATACATTTATATTGTCTGGGGCTGAGGTTTGGGGGAATGGGGGACTTAGATAAATAAAATAAAGACCTTAATTTCAATTACACAAAATTCAACACATTTTTGACCATATGAATTACATGTGTATTCGCACATATAATCAAAGGATAAAGCATTTAGTTTTTTTCTTATTACCTTTTAAGGGAAAACAAATGAATAGACCTGTTTTACTGTAATTTTTCCTTACATTTCGGACTTAGACAAATTGTAGACCCCATCAGAAAATATTGTTTTCTTTTTGAAGATTTTTTGGCTTACAGTTTACAGTGACTATGAGTCTTTGGCACCTTGGTACACCACCCGAAAACATTTAAAAACTCTGACTCTCAGCATATGTATTGAAAAAAAAAGTAAATCTAAGAGAAATCACATTACAAATATGCCTGGATTCATATTTCAGTTACGTATTTCGATTCTGCATCCTTTGCTCCATGAAAGGCAAACACTCCAAAAAAAAGTCTAAATCTGGAGCGATATAGGCTTCTAAGTCTGTTTTGATTCAAGAGACACTTTTATAAGTTTGTGTCCTGCTTTGCCCTCCTTTAAGAAAGTGTATTGTTTTAAGGATCAGAAATATTAATCTACTAGTTAAGACTCATGAATGAGATGTTCTGTTCTATGCCCACTCTTTCTCTCTCTCTCTCCCTGAGTGAGACAGGTCTGTGTCTTGGTGTCATTGATGTCGGGGGAGGCTCTCAGCTTTTCCCTCCTGAGTTTGCTGCTCTGCTCTGGGGATTAGCCTAACAGCACAGGTAGTAATTACTTAGGTGGCCACAGCTCACTGGCAGTATTAGCCATGTCTCAGCCACTTGCTTTGAGACCCGCCACCCTCTCAACCCCCGCTGCCCTCCGCATCCAGCCGACTCCATTCATCCAAGTAAATCCACCGCTGCTGAGGCTGCATGTTTAGCCCCCGATTCACACTGGAGCCCCGCTCACTCAGAGACTGACTGCGTCCATCAGCATTACACTGGTCTGTTTCCGGCCTTTTCACTCTCCCTTATCGCCACAGGAACCAAAGTGGCACTTTTTCACCAGACGGAGAGAAACGATGACTAAGCGGGACTTTGGAGCAATGCTGCTCAGCTTGCTCTCAGTCAGCTTTAATTCCCCCGCGCTGGAAGCCTCCTGATAAGTTACTTAGTGCTTTAGCTCTAGTGCCTGGTGGGTTAGCAGCTAATGCTAGCTATGAGGATGAGGTCACGTACTTGTTTTAAAGACAATCATCAGTAGAATTATGTGACACTGACACTCAAGGAAATCTCTTTGCCCGGTTCACTACTCAGTGAGGTCAGAGCCGGTACCACTGGGCGGGGGATTCTATTAAGTGTAGGTTATAGTCTTCCACAAGGACACTTCAATATGTCAATAAAGGGGTTGACCAGGGTCATCTGTGAGAAGAGCCATCAACCACTAATCCACACTACAGCCCTGAACCCAACTCACATGTGCTACAAAATGCTTCACCAATGTCCAATTGGCAAAGCTAAATTAATACAAATAATACACAGAGAACACTACTCTGAAGCCGTAACCAAGTAAGCTGCAATTTAGTTCTCTCGTAAGAGCTGTACTTTTCATTCAAACATACAGTTAATTACCTGAATAATTTGACCAAAGAACCTGGCTATTGAGCCGATAACGGATAATTGACTTAAACAAAATGAAACCCTTTTAATCGTTTCAGCATGTCTTAAGAATTCAGACTAATCCCAATAGGCGCAGCAAAGCGTACTGGAGAAAGGGGTATGAGATATTCAGTCAAGCAAAAAAAGACATTGGCTTTTATATCCTATATCAGCATAGTAACCTGTCATTACAGCTGTCAAAAATGTACTCATGTTGGGGCGCTCCGGTGGCGTAGTGGATAGAGCGCGTACCATATTGGCTCCGGCCTTCGTTGCTGCGGGGTTCAACTCTGACCTGTGGACCTTTACTGCAGGTCATCACCCCTCTCTCCCTGTCTCCCCATTTCACCACTGTACTGTCAAAATAAGATTGAAAATGCAAAAAAAAAATCTACTCATGTTGAGGATAAGAAGTATAAAGATTAAATATTATAATACTTAAATAAAATACCTTAAAATGGTGAGTTTCAGGGTCCTGGTATTGTGCTTTTTGAATCACTGTCCCTCCTTCTCGGCTGACTGGGACACTTGAAAAAGGCCAGAGCTGTCAATAATGTTATGAGAAACACTGTGTCCTTCTATGACGAGTCAACATGTACACAGTGAGGGGGAAAAACACTGACTGCATTGTAATGTTACAGTGGAATGTCATTTTATCGCCTTCGTTGGACTGTTTTTGAATGCCCCTGTCTTAAGTTTTGTCAAATTGGTTTTTGATTCAGTCTTTAGTTTCATTCATTGTTAATACAAATGTGCATGTAAATTAAATGTACTATAATTAATATTGTTATGTGTAGTTCAGCCTGCATCTCTGTAAAACAAACTTTTAGTTGTAAGTGTAGGAGCTTATATTAATGGCATATACATATGGATGATTATAATATAATAAGTGAATTACCATACAGTACATAGTCACTTTCAATATGCTGAATTGAAGCATATCTTCCGAGTGATAAGTTCTCCAATGCATCTCTCATAAATGTGCCAAGCAATGACACTCGCAGTAGACGATGCTTTCCAATGGGCCGTATATGAAATATGGAAAATGGGGAACAGAGGCCTTTTTCTGCCATGCCAGCAAAATCTCAAAAATTAGCTTTTGTAACTTGAATGGGGGAGGGGAGAGGGGGGGCTCTGCACTCTCTGAAGCTTACAATCCATTGCCTTGCAAGAGACGTTGGCTGCATTTTCCCTTTTCTAAATAACCTTACATCCTTCCTCCCTCGCAAACAACATGTTTCTGTCCTCGATTTATTCCAAACCCTCCTGCTCTTTCTCCACTTTCCTTGACTTCAATTACAATTTTCCCTTATTTCCTTAATAATATTTCCATACACTGGTTGATTTTTAATGATCTAGACATTGTGATTACCATATGCACTAAAAGGACATAATGCTAAATACAGCGTCTGAATTGATTTAGCTGTTTCCTTTCCCCTTCTGAATAATCTAAACTGCTGCATGTAGACCCCAGACACTGATTTACAGCCTCTGAAAAACGATTAACATTTGACAAGAGTCACAATGGGAAATCAAACGTAAAACATGGTCGCATTCATTTACCTAACAACAAAAAATGCTGATTAGGAGCATTGCCTTATTTAGTCGTGCCACATTTCCAGGCACCGCAAACACGGCAGCACTCTGTCACGATAAGAAATGAGTTGTGTCTGCCTGTCTCAATATAATTAGCCTTGATTAGCATGCCGCTAATGACCGTAACAGACTGACAGAGGGGGGAAGAAGAAAAAACAACATTGTAGGGAGATTGCACAAACCGCCGTGGTGCGTTTAGCTGTCTTGAGAGACACACACCCCGGCTCTGGAGATGTATGCAGGGATTTATGTCGGCTCCCTTCAGCGCCACAGAGATATTCACTGCATTGTTTTAAATTCATAGATTTCCGATGGATTCAAACAAAGAAATGTTTTGCTGTTTGCAGCTGCCAGGTTATATTGCAGATTTCATGTCAGAGATTTGAGTAGAATTTCTTTTATGGAACCGGACTCGTAAGGAAGAAAATTAGATTTTCCCAAACACATGTGGTATGTGGAAACCTTTGCCACCAATACAGAGAAAAGATCCATTTGAAACTTGAGAATCTAACCACACAAAGTTCAAATTGTTGTTGTGTTCTTAGTATAGTGTAGACTTTTCTCCTAGTCTGTCTTGGACTGTACCTGTCCTCCCCCGTCCTCGCCCCCTCCCACATAGTAATGACATCCGTCCTCATAGGATGTATGAACACTTTCTCTCTCCCTCTGTCAGCTGTCACAACCTTCTTCATCTAGCAGTGGTCCCTCACCCTGTCCTCTCACTACTGTCCATCAACCGTACCCATACCAAAGGCCCATGGTTTAACATTTAACTCCTAGATGACAGTGCCACAGACACTGGCCCACACAAATCTACATGGATGCAGTCACATCCTGGCACATTTATTTTCAGACGTCCTCCTCACACACACTAACACACTCAAGTATGAGCACACATCTCCAGAGCAGTATTCCTGTGTGTCTCACCCGGCCTTGGATGTGACAAACGGTGTCAGCCGTGAGTACCATGGGTACCCAGGCGAAGAGAACAGGAGGACAGTGAGAAGATTGTGTGTGTGTGGGGGGTTAAATGGAAAGAGGAAGGCAGAGGGGAAATAATAACTGATAAAAAAAACAATGTCCAATTGCAAAAGTCCACTGCCGCATTGAAAAAGTTAGCCATGCATGCACACCCGCATCTCTTTGTGTCTCTTTCCAAGGCTCTTTCGAATATCCTCAAACTATAAGGCATTAGCTACATTACATAGTGGCTTTTGTCTGGTTTTCCCCAACAGCACAACTGCAAAGAAGACAAAGCTCTTTAGCCCATAAGAAACATTTCCAAGGAATGAAATAATATTAAAAGCAATGTAGGGCACTGTTAAGGTTCATTCAATCATAAGACATTGACGCTATATGGCATTGAATGTTTCAAGCCGGTGTTGGCTTTCAAGCTGACACAGCTGTTTTTGCGTTATATATACTATGCTCTGTTATATACTCAACAAAAATATAAACGCAACACTTTTGTTTTTGCTCCCATTTTTCATGAGATGGACTTAAAGATCTAAAATTCATTCCAGATACACAATTGTACCATTTCTCTCAAACATTGTTCACAAATCTGTCTAAATGTGTGATAGTGAGCACTTCTGCTTTGCTGAGATAATCCATCCCACCTCACAGGTGTGCCACCTCAAGATGCTGATCTGACATCATGATTAGTGCACAGGTGTGCCTTAGACTGTCCACAATAAAAGGCCACTCTGAAATGTGCAGTTTTGTCTCACAGCAAAATGCCACAGATGCAACAAGCATTGAGGGAGCGTGCAATTGGCATGCTGACAGCAGGAATGTCAACCAGATCTGTTGCTCGTGCATTGAATGTTCATTTCTCCACCATAAGCCGTCTCCAGCAACTTCGCACAGCCATTGAAGAGGAGTGGAACAACATTCCACAGGCCACAATTGACAATCTGATAAACTCTATGCGAAGAAGATGTGTTGCACTGCATGAGGCAAATGGTGGTCACACCACATACTGACTGGTTCTGAGTCCCCAGACCCCCAATAAAGCAAAAAAATGCACATTTCAGAGTGGCCTTTTATTGTGGACAGTCTAAGGCACACCTGTGCACTAATCATGATGTCAGATCAGCATCTTGATGTGGCACACCTGTGAGGTGGGATGGATTATCTCAGCAAAGCAGAAGTGCTCACTATCACACATTTAGACAGATTTGTGAACAATGTTTGAGATAAATGGTAATATTGTGTATCTGGAATGAATTTTAGATCTTTAAGTCCATCTCATGAAAAATGGGAGCAAAAACAAAAGTGTTGCGTTTATATTTTTGTTGAGTGTATTAATGTTACCTCTGTTGATGGTGTCTGTCTGGGTATTTGTCTGCCCATGTGAATTTTGGGAGTCCCCTACCTGTGTGCTTGAACATTGAGCACAGCGGTAGTGTTCCTTTCCATTCCCACTCGTACACACCACCCATTCACACACTTTCAAACGTACTTCCCCCCCCCCCCAGCCCCACAGGCGCTCAATGCCTATGCTGTGTCATAAATCAGAGCTGTCAAAAAGATTTTACAGCTCCTTGTGAAAAGAGGAGAGGCAGCCACCCAACAACCTTGAAAATATAGATGGAAGAAAGCAAAAGTAGAGGAGTTTTATTAGAATTAAACCTGATACCTGCACGTTAGGAATCTTACAGAATAGAGGGACAGTTTTCACTGCACAGAGCACGAGTGTATGAGAGACCAACTTGGTGGGGTGAACTAGATGTAACGGCATTGACCATATACCACCTTTGGTTGGTGGGCTTAGGCAGGTTGTAATCAAAAGGAAAAGGATGTAGCACTTAGAATGGACAGCCGTCCTAAAATGTGTCTTAATTGCAGCTTGATTATGTTCTCATCAAAAGTTAAACCAATATGTTGGTTTCGGTCCTCATGGCAAGTCTAGATATCTATGTGTGTACTATTGAATGCTGTTCGGGTGCATTGCAGCTTTGTTGCTGTCAGATGTCATGCGACATTAAGCACGGTATGCCAGAATTTAGGAATAATACCCAGTCAGCATCAGTAGGAACTGGCTAAAAGTTATCTGCCATTTTGCTGCAAATGTTTACTGATGTGTTTACTGGAGTATTTTGGAGTAAAAACTGAGG
>OX442361.1:5780821-5885573 GCA_949357725.1 Hyperoplus immaculatus
ACTGTTCGGGTGTTTTTCCATGTCAAATTGAAAATATTTAGCTCCTCAGTATTTTTCTTCTAGGCTTTTACACAATTGGTTTATAACAACACACTTGTTACCCTAAAAAAGTGTGAAGGGTAATCTATAGTTTAGATTGTTTTTAGCAAGCTAATTAGTTGTCAGATGGTTGTTGGCCTTGATGCTAGCAATAAATTCCAGTTGGGGTTGGTCATCACATTTTTTGGGGGGTATGTTGTCACATGTTATCCAAAGGGTGCAGCCAGGAAAGGAACCCAATAACAAAAGAAATGTCAAGCTGTATCCTCACTGACACCCCAGAGAAGGAGAGAATTGAGCAGGAAAGGCAGCTAGCATGGAAAACAGAAAAAGGGCAACAAAATCAAAACGACCCAGTGCAACCAGTTGCCAAGGCTATTGCACCCCAGTGCACTCCACCCCAGGTGGGGAAGAAGAAACAGAAGAGAAAGAGACAGGAGGAGGAATCTTCATCAGATGAAGAGGATAGTTTGTGTTTGGTTTGTATGGAAACGTTCTCCAGCACCCGTTCAGGGGAGGTAAGGGAGAAGTGTTGTATGTGCAACCAGTGGGCACACAATCTCTGCTTAGTTAGAGAGTGAGCAGACCCTGCATTTGCTATCACTGTAACTCAGATAGTGAATGTGTGTATCCTAGTTGAGTAGGCTATTATTGTTAGACCTATTTGTGTTGTTCTTTATGTTGTTACATACAGTAGGTTGGTCTTAATATGGATTTCATTTTTGTTAATTCCTTGCTCATTTTGTGTTAAGATACATAAAGTTATGTAGGCCTATTTTTCAACTTGACAATGAAATTAAACTTTCAAATGTAGTTCTGCTTTCTTGCCTTCTTTTTAAGATTTTTCCCATAAAGATAACATTGTGACAAACAACCCATAGTGTGTTACAACCGACCCCTTGATGGGGTTGGTTGTCACAATGTGTTAGAGTGTCTGTCTTTGATGGTAAATTTCTTCTTTATTGCAATAAGTTAGAAAAAGTGAGGGGTTCACATTTCAAGCCAACACCTTAAAGAGATCCTATTATACTACTTTTCTGGTCTTAATTTCTTCTTTTACACTGCTATAGAGCAACCTGACACGAATCACATCACAAAAAACTATGAAGATTTTCGGGAAGCTCTTTCTCTTATTTTGGCGATCCAGCACGTCCTGTCAACACTTGAGTGTGTGTGCTTCGGCCATCTCCGCTCCCTCCGCCTGTGCTTCGGCCATCTCCGCTCCCCCCCCCCCTCCTGCAAACCCCACTCCGTTGTGATTGGTTACCTTCCTTCCGGAACACTTTCAGTGGCGGGAAGCGCGAGCATGGACCTATAAGGGCGCGAGGCAGACGCGAACAGGGAAGTGACAGCATTACCATACATGGAAACATCCGCGTGGAGACGTCACAAAGTTTTATGCGACGTCACAAATTATGAAAGGGTGGACCGCTTTGAACACGTGACTTCTCGACTGGCTAGAATAGTGTTTAGTGCTCTGCACAGACACCCCAGACGGTCAGCAGGGGAATACGTCGAAATGCATGTAAGTCATTATTTGATAATTTAGTATGGTTAAGCATGACTATAAATCATCATAACAACGTTTATAGGTCATAAAAGTCAAAAAGCATCATAGGTCCTCTTTAAGCTTCAATTTAATGTAGGAATGACTATTGAAAGATGTTTAGGTGATGAGCAAATCTCACTAGAGTAAAAAGTGTGCCTACTTACCCCGGTCTCACAGATAAATCAAATGGTCAACTCAGCTCACTCAATCAATATCTTCACTCAAAAAATATCTTCACCTCAAAAAGAATCTCTTCTGATAAATAAACTAGTGTTTTTTTGATACTCTGTGTTTCCGGAAAGGCCATAAAATGCATCAGGGTTCGGGTTTGAGTCAAAAAACATAGCAAAATAATTCATAGCACTTTTCTGCACTCTGGTCCAAACAGGTGAGAGTATATGGGGTGGCTTCGGGCTCTTTCAAATAGTTTCCTGTGTTAGTCAGGCAACAAACAACACACAGTTACTAATCTTCCTGGCAGTCACTTTGCATTGCGTCAAACTCCACATCATTTGCAACTGCTAGCTTTAAACACCGCTTTAAACACACCATATAAAGCCATTACAAGCAGATGTTTGCCTCTGGTTTCCTTGGAGGTGGAAGTTGTTGGTCCTTGCCTCATTTTCCACCTCAAGCTGTGTCTGTCTTCATAGTGTGTTTCTCATTTACAACAGAGTGGATGTGGAATGGAGTAACTCATAGACTCTGCATCATGTATGTGCATGAGGTGGGTGGGTTGGAGAGCAGTGAAACGGCGATATTAAAAAATCCATTGTATGTCGGCAGTGAAGTCAGTCGTTGTATTTGTGTATGCTAGTGTATATTTGCATGTTTTCTGTGTTTAGAAAAATGATCTGTAGGAATTGGGATAGGAGTGAAAGTACCTTGGTTTATTTAAAACTAAAATTGTTAATGTAAAACAAGTTGGGAATGTGCGTTGGGTCAAAATAGCTTCCTTGTTATGGTTGGGGGGAGCTTCATCGTCATGGTTACAATTACCACACATGGTTAATGTAGGGGCTTGATTGTGGTCACGTGACTCGACAAAATACTTTCCAAGATAGATTGCAATAGAGCTATATCAGACAAACGGCAGCAGAAAAGACTGAGTGGCAACTTTCTTTTTTGGCAGGCCTAGTTTTCTAGCAGCAACAGATATTGTTAGTTCAAATGGAGTTAATGCTGACATAGTCCAATTAAAAATAGCTAAAATGGCCATGCAAATTAGAATAAAAATGGGTAGAGGAAACTGATGAACTAGTTCTTATCTTAAAATGTTACGTGATGACACAAGTGTTTTGCATTGGTAATTATCTTAGTTGTTTCTTGGTTTATATATACAGACTGTAACAGCTGGTGAGTCGTCAGTGTATGCTGCGTCCACCTTAATAGTGTTTTTTATTTATTTTTTTATTTATTCACACCGTTACGTGCGTTAGTGTCGCCGATGGCTGCTGTCTGCTATGTGTCGGGGCCCGGAGGCTGAGCAGTGGGTCGTCCTTCCTGGCCTTGACGGACACAGGAAGCGAAGGCAGCTATTTAGCAGCAGCAGCTTCATCCTCGCTGGCCCTCCAGCCCTGCTCACAACCCATCACACACACACACACACAACCCCACCCCCTCCCAACACCCACCCACCACCTGGCCCTGCAGGCACAGGGGGAATCATAGCCACTCACTCTGATGATTTATGACCACACCTGAAGCCAGACTAAGAAATGTGTGTGTGTGTGTGTGTGTGTTTGTAAAATTGTTTTAGGGAATTTTGTGCGAAAGAAACATAAGTATGATATTAAAAAGGTGTGTGGTTTCTGTTCAGCAGTGTTTTTGCTGTAGCTAAATTATGAAAATTTGTGACGCCGTTTCTTATGAGGCACATAATGGTAAGGGGCAGCCTATATTGAATGTTGCAAACAAAAGTGTCAGTGTGTGTTCGTCATGTGCAGGGACACCATTATTTTCTGGCCTGGCCTTTATGACTTAGTCTCTCTCTCTCTCTCTCTCTCTCTCTCTCTCTCTCTCTCTCTCTCTCTCTCTCTCTCTCTCTCTCTCTCTCTCTCTCTCTCTCTCTCTCTCTCTCTCTCTCTCTCTCTCTCTCTCTCTCTCTCTCTCTCTCTCTCTCTCTCTCTCTCTCTCTCTCTCTCTCTCTCTCCTTGACTCTGCCAGCCTTCTGAAATGCAATCTTCTATAAAACCAATCAAATAAAAAATTCAAATTGATACTCTCTGCCGCTACTTTTTCTCCGCTTTTCCCTTCTCTCACCATCAGCGGTCCATGATGATAAACGAGCGACTGTCAAGGTATTAAAGTCTGGAGCACAATAAAAGACAGATTCACTTCTGTTTCCACACTTCTCCAGCCTTGCAGTTCTTTGTATTTCACTTTTGACAAATGTTCATGTTTTGGGGAAAATGCAAGTCCCTCACAATAGCCTTGTAGTAATTCAGTCGAGCTTCGTATCCATTTGTGAGACATTAAAAGTGCAAAAGTTAGTATGCCAGTAAACTAAAAGGATCTCACGTTGAACTCTGAGATATTATAATATAAATTTTTACACTGTGTTTTACTATTTTTATGGAAAATATCATTAATAGATATGGACAATGATGTGCAGTAACTTATTATCAAAATCATTTTTTTAAGTTAAAGCACTTTTGCCAGTGAATCGCAAGTGAAATACAGGTTGCCATATGTTGTGTTTTTATTTTTATTATTTATTGAAGGACACATTTTAGTGTTACGTAAATCAATAACACTAAACCTGAGCGGGGCAACCTCTGAATTAGCTGTGCTGCAGGTATGTGTCCGTGTCCGTGTCTGTGTATCTGTCTGTGTCTGTGCATGTGCGTTCGTTGGCAGTGCCCATTTTTCCCTCTTAACTCCCAGCTGAGCCTGTGTGGCGCTCCATTACCCAGCTAGTCCTTACATTCCACCGCGAGCCACCAAACCAAACCCCAGCGAGTCTGTCAGACCAGGATGCTCAGTTAAGCAAGGAAGTCGTCTGCCACAAATGACCAATGGCTTAATGCTGTCTGATAGTGACACATGTTCACCTATTATAAACACTATCAATACAGTAGCCAACTTCATCTATCCTTGCATAGCATTTTCCAGTCTTTGTTCTCATGGTTCTAACATAACACTCTGCAAGCAATTGTAAGTATACCAAAAGGAATTGGAATTACATTTTTTATACACAGTTCAACAGCTGTAATTAATTAGCCAAAGATTGTCATTCTACAAAGAATATGCATACAAAATATCATCATACATTACGGTCAAGTGGCAATACTTCACTTTAACTTCCGATATTAAGCATGTATAAGCAATATTATGAACACTTAATACAATGCTAAAACACACTGTAATGTAGTTTTACACAGCAATAAGAACATTGATCTTTTTAATGTTCGTATAATTCAGTTTCTATACTCCTAAGAAGACATTTGATTCCATTAGAACTGTGTTTGACTAATGCACTGTAAGTTGTTTATATACTCCACTTATGGCCGCTCACAGGATGCATTAACAAAAGGCTACTGTATATAAGTTCACTTTAAATCAGCTTTTGTTACATGTTTATGTGCTGCTTGTAAATGCTAGATAGGCGATATAAATATAGCAGCAGCCAATAAATACAGTGATAGTTTACCTTGTACAGGTTGCATTACAAATTGGACATCATCTCCCGCTCTTTTTTCCTGACTTCTTCTTCACTGTATATTATTAAAAATAGTCAAAAACAGAAATACATTTTTAAATAAAAAAACCTGGATCCTTAGAAAAATTGGCAAGCATTCATGAAATAGGAATGACTGATGTTCAAGGACCCCTCTGCAGGAATTCAGCAAATATGCAGAAAATAACACTAGAGCCAGAAAGGTGATGGAGTGATTGAATATGTATTTTAAAAAAGGCATTTCATTTTACAGTAGGAATTGGCTATTCAAAGTCGAGTTTGTAAATCACAATGTTGGATTGATTTGTTTTTTCACCTTTTCTTTTTGCTTTTTTCAAACCTGTTTCCTTTGCTTAGAATTTACCTCCACAAGGCCTCTCTCTACAACTCTTATTTTAACATAACCCTAACCCTTATTTTGAAAATGGTGTTGTTTTTTTATATTTGGTTTACAAAAGGGATAGCTATTAGTATGACATATCTGTTTCATCCTTTTAAATTTGATTTGGCTTTACTAAGTTAGTTGACAAAGTTTATGGAATTTTTTGGAAAGTTTGTTCACCCCAGATCTTTTGACATAGTGAGATTGGTTTTAGACTTCTCATTTTAAAAACATGAATAGCTCCAGAATTTTGGCTGTGCGCTATACTTAACTTTAGAGGTCGCCAACATAATTTCAAATTCCTTTGGCTCAGGTGTGATTGTGTTGTAATGGGATGAATTTTTCATTGCTATTTCTACAATATTTTTACACCTCACGCCCCTGCAATAGCATTTGAGGATGGTAATAAAAGCCTGGCCCTGAGGCTACAGTTTGATAATGTTCTTTAGGTTTAACATTACACAAGTTTGGGTCAAGCTGTACCTTACATTTAAATGCATTTGTATATATATTTATATGAGATGCTCAAATCAATGACTTCTTTATATACATGTGTTGTAAAAAGTAGTATTATTGCTGTGATGATTTTAGTTCTTAATGTTTTCAGAACAGACAAATTGCTGTTGATACAATATCAAGCCATATTAAATGGAAACACATATTAACGTTCATCAATAAATGTGGTCCCGGAAACAGTTTATTTTTATTTTTGTTATTTTACATTTGATTAATTTAACAGCACCTATTCAAATGACAAAACATGTAGGGGAGAACGGGGTATTCTGAGCCACTTTTTACATTTGCTCCCCTCTAAGCGAGCTAAAATGATTTATCACTCAAATTTACACATTTCCCATTAATTCAGGATGTTTCCTAGAAATGGGCATTAGCAGAATTTTTCAAGACAAAGGGCAGTGAAAATATGATTGTTTTAAAAAAAAAGTTGTCATGTGGCTCACTTTACCCCAGCTGTGGGGTAAACTGATCCACTTACTTTTTCCACTCTGAAACTACCATAACAACACATATTGTAACAGTAAGAATCCTGAAAGCTAGCCACACATTCCCGAACTAATGTCGGACAAGTAAAAGAATGATGGTGTTTGGTCAATTAAGCAAAGCAAATTTTCTAAACACTTGAAAGTAACTCTGAACAAAATCAAATACAACATTATAATTCAAAAGGTTTTAATAAGACTCAAATTAAATATAGAACCAGTTAGATTAGAACACAGTCTGGGGGTCAGAACATAGGACCATTAGAGCCAGCAAGTGTCTGGGGGTCAAAGCATAGGAAAATCAGAACCAGCGAGAACAGCCTGGGACTCAGAACACAGTAGAAGACCCAACTGGATTATAACATCAGCCTGTCATACTCTACAACTAGGCCTACTCTACATTCCAGCCCTGAAGGTTACAGGGAAAGATGAGAAGGTGCTCTTTCCGTGTGGTTGCCCCAGGTCGTCTTCCTGGTGTATTTCCTTGGCATGATGGCTTTTCTACAATGTGTATGACATTAAAATAAAACATGTTATGTAATATTACATTAAAATATGTTTAAGACTAAACTTAACTTGTGCCTCATGGTGGGGGAAAGTGAGACAGTGGCTCACTTTCCCCCACCACCACAATTTGAGAAAAAACTACCTCTCTTAGCATTTCAGGCTAATCTTCAGTTATCAGCATCACATGGTTTCATATGTTGGTAGTTCATCAACACGTATGATAGAAGTTTTTCTACGTGAATAAATTTGCTTTGGCACAACATTTGATTAAGTTGACAGCAAGAAAATTTTTACATGCAAAATACCTATTTTGGTGAAAAAACATGCTTATCACAGCACCATGAGGTCCTCTCTTTCAGGGCCATGGGGATATGAGAGGGGCTTGAAAACATATCTCACATGACCACAAATGTTTCCCGTTGCCTAGATACAGGGGGTGGCTCACATTACCCGATGCCTCAGATTCCCCCGTTCTCCCCTACTATGTGAGTAAGTGATAAAAACATATCGGGACTACAGGATAATCTTAGCTAAACAGCTAAATGCATATGAATACACAAAAAACATCCTAATAGATGATGGCGTAAAAATCAAGAAGGTAAAATAGTCAGAAAAAACCTTAGAAAATTACTTAACGCTTTATTAGGAATCATGTGAATGAGGGATTTGTTGTGTTTTGTTCCCACTGCAATGTCGAGAGGAGCATCTAGATCACAGATGTATTAATGTCTGTCTTTGTGCTAAGATGCATGGGGTTTTTCCCTTGTTTTCTGCATCTTTACAGGAGCTATGAGAGGGCTTTTTTTAGAGCCTGTCTTGTTCCTGTCAACACTGCAGCATGACAGGCATCTGAAAGTTTGAAGCTTTTGTCTAGTGTGTGTGTGTGTGTGTGTGTGTGTGTGTGACACAGTAGTACATTTCCTCACTGGTCCGGAGAATTAAATTCTCTGCCGACACTGCCAGACTGAAAAATGATGGGAGGTGAGAAGTGCTGATGGAGTTGCGCACAAGTAGTTCTGTTGAAAAAGAGAGATAAAAGTTGTTCATTTTCATATATGAGTAAAATGGCCTTGTCTGAAATCTGCCATCAAATGGTAACATTTAAAGGTGGAGTCGGGGATTCTGGAGGATGCATGTGAAATCACTTTTTGTCAAAATCAGTGAATATCTCCTCGTGATCTGCTACCTGTCCGTACTGTGTGCACGCTGAAAAGAAATCCAGTGTTAATACACAGCCTAGGTTCTGTATACGGGCATGTTGCTAGCTACGGTGGGCCCCTTTGTTTACAGAGCCTAGGCTGTGTATTAACGCCAAATGTTAAAAATAAATACATTCAGCACACACACGCACAGTTACAGTTAGCAGATAGTGAGGTGATATTCACTGATTTTGACTAAATTGATTTTGACATTATCCAGAATCGCTGACTCTATCTTTAATGCCAAGTATGAAGTTTATGTTTGACCTTTCTCTTAAAATATTTTTTTTTCACTTAGAGTTGGTTTCATATTGCATGGGTGAAAGTTTAAAGACTAGAGTCAAAGTAAAGTGTTTTCAAAGCCCAAGTGCCCAGTCCCCAGTGTCTTTATAATCACAGCAAAGAGCAAACCTTTTACCTGAGATGATACTAGAAACACACCAATCAGAGGCTATCAACTTGTCGAGAGACCAATTAGATGCCATTATGCCATCAGTGGGCCAATTGCCATGTTATCCTTGATACAAATTACAACTGTGTCAAGTTGTGTCGCTTTTGGTGGCATTGCCATCTATAACCAAAATACTTTTCTAAATGTTTGCACTAAGCCATTGGACAGGACGTCAACATATAAGTCAATGCCTGCGTGATGAAGGCAGATACATTATTGTACAAGATTCTTCATAATTACATAGATACAAAACACATTTTATGAGAAGAATTTGAATCAATCTTAAACTCTTTCAGCTAACCAGTTTTACAAAATTTATAAAAGACAGTTTATAGCTATGCTGAAAATGATTCGCTGCCCAGTGGAAAACCGGTGTAGGGCTCAGTGATGCCCTGCAAACCAGATTCTTCAGTCAGATAAAGGTGAAATACTGTAGAATCTGACAGAGTTGACAGTGATTGGTGGGACAAACATAGGGTGTGGACAAAGTATAGCCAAGGGTGCTGCAGAAAATGGAAATGGTTAAAGCTAAAGATGCAATGACAGTCTTTTGGCATCAGGTCTGGATGTTGTTGATTACCTGGACCTTTTGCTGTGGACGTGTCAAATGTCAAAGAGCTCTTGAGACAGTTGCACACAGAATGGGTCATGTGAGAATTGAAACTATTAATCTCCGGTTAAAGGGAAAATGCTGTTCCACATGAGAATGTATGTCACGCATTTTGCCCAATGGACCTTTAACTCAATGTATTTTTTGCGTTCCGCCTCAATTTCCTTAATGATCTCGCTGAAAACTGTTTTAGCTTAACAATCCAGTTGTAAAGGGAGCTATAAATGTGATGCATGCCGAAATAGGTTATTGACTAAATCATATTTTAAATAGATTTTCTTTCATTATGAAAAGTTAGCCCGTCACGCAAGCACGATTTTTTTATTAAATACATTTTTTATTGAAGGGCTGAAAATGGCCTGATGATTATTTTGATGGAAAATCTGACTTCCTACACTATAGCCTTCGTAGACGGTTTGTTTTTGAAACCCACAGCCTGCCAAGGGCACACCTTTCCATCGCCTTCTGTTTTAGAGGAGATAATGATTCTCTTTTACTTGGAATAGGATTGCATTTTTCCATCTCTTTCGTCCTCTATTCTTCCGTCACCTTTACCTTTCCATACCTCGCTCCACCCCCTCCTCTTCCCCCTCTTCCCGTGGGTCGGCCGTTGCTGGTGCTCTCTGTACGGTGGCTATGCTCTATCGCTCCGTCACAACGCGAGCGAGGGATGAGAGACAAATCAAAACCACCTTATTTCCCCTCAGTCCCTCGCACCATGCCAGATTGAATTTGAGGTTTTTCATCTTCTTTCTCATCTTTCTCCCCTCCCTCCCTGCCTGCCTCCCCTGGCGTCCACTCTGAATTACCTGGATCCAGGCCGTCTCACAACTTGATGACACAGTATCAATTCTGCATATGGGTGGTGGGGGGCCAGATAGTCAGCAGCACTCACTGTTGATTCTTTTGACTCAATTTAAATCCACTCTTTCAGGTATGTGTGTTCAAAAAATGGTCAATATACAAATCCATCAAAGCCAAACTGGCCTTGCTTTTAGCAGCAGCTCTGAAATGTCCATGATTGCAAATGTTCAAATTCGTTTTCTTTTTGGCTTTCATGTCCATAAAAGTCCAAAAGTGGCACAATGCCGAAGAGCCATCAGAATACGTACTTTTCTGTAAAAAAAAAGTATAGGCATACCTCAACTCAATGACATCATTAGACAATATGACAAAGCAGCTTATACAGTGTAGTGTGAAAGTTTGTGAACCCCTTGAGCCTTTTGGAATTTTATTTATATTAACCATTATTAATAATTTTTTATCAATACCAGTATTTTTTATATGAAATAACAGATGTTTGTTTATCAATTCAACATTTTTCTTTTCCAGAAATCAACTGTTAAAACAGATGAAACAAATTATTTGACAAATGTTGTATGTGCAAAAGTTTGTGAACCCTGAGCTGCATTGCTTAAATCGAGCAAGGTAAACACAATCAGGTGGGCCAAACTGAGTGATGAAATAGACTAATGTGATGAGAGGCACTAGATAAAACAAAGATAAAACCAGGTCAGTTTAGGCCCACCAAACTGAACCCATGCAGGCCATACATGCTCAAAGGGGAAAAAATCTCAGAGGATCTCAGGAATAGAGTTTTGATGTTGCACATTTGTCTGGGGACAGCTATAAATTCATATAAAAAAGTTTGAGCTCCATCGGTCCACCGTGAGGCAAATCATCTACAAATGGAGAGCTTTAAGAGTGACTTAACATCTGCCTAGAAGTAGACTTCCTTCAAAAATATCCTCAAGCGCCACAAGAAAAGGGATTTTTCAGGTAAAAGCCAACCCAAACATTACATCTGGAGATTTGCAGACCATTTGCCACCACCGTTCTTCACTTGGGAGAAGGTTCTCTTGGTGGTAGGCAGAGTTGCGTTTTTGCCCAAACATGGCGGTTTTGGTTGTGACCAAACAGTTCAATTTTGGACAAATCTGTCCACAGAAAAGACTTCAGGGATCTCCAGGTGCTTTCTGGCAAAGTTGTGACAAGCACTTTTGTTCTTTTTTGAGAGTAGAGGCTTCTTCAGCAACCCTCCCTTGAAAGCCATGTTGATTTATTCTTATTGTGGAACCATGCACATCTTTTAACTGAAAAATAACTTTTTTTGTGGTGCTTATGGATATTTTTGAAGGAAGTCTACGTCTAGGCAGATATTCAGTCACTCTTAAAGCTCTCCATTTGTAGATGATTTGCCTCACGGTGGACCGCTCAAACTTTTTTTAAATTAATTCATAGCTGTCCCCAGACATATGTGCAGCATCACAACTCTATTCCTGAGATCCTCTGAGATTTGTTTTGCTTTTAGCATGTCTGACCTGTATGGGTTCACTTTGGTGAGCCTAAACTGACCTGGTTTGATCTCTGTTTTATCTAGTGCCGCCCAATTTCTTCCCTAAAGATCTCTCACCACATTGGTCCATTTCATCACTCAATTTGGCCCATCTGATTGTGTTTACCTGCTCCATTTAAGCAATGCAGCTCAGGGTTCACAAACTTTTGCACATACAACATTTGTCAAATAATTTGTTTTATCTGTTTTAACAGTTGATTTCTGGAAAAGAAAAATGTTGAATTGATAAACAAACATCTGTTATTTCATATAAAAATACTGGTATTGATAAAAATTAATTAATAATGGTTAAAATAAATAAAATTCCAAAAGGCTCAAGGGGTTCACAAACTTTCACACAGCACTGTATACTAGTGAATGTTTGTGATGGCCATATTACCAATGCTAAAATAATACCTAAGTGGAATCAGGCAATGGACCCTATTAAATAAGATGGCTTTCAAACTTAATAGGTATTTCTTTAGACATTTATAATTACTATTTTCCTTTATTATAAGATGACTTGATATATTGTCTTAAAGTCCAGATTCACACTCACATTTCTACATCTACACCCACACACAACACACTCATTTAGCCCACTGATCTCCTCATTGGCTCTGGTGCATTAAGAAAAAAAGAAGTAAAATGGAGCATGAATCTCGCTCAACACAAAAAACATGAGCTTCCCTCCAGATCTACCTTTCAGGGACACACATACATACACAAACACACACCATCATGCACTCATTTTATTCATCATTTGTGGGACTCTCCCCAGCGATTGCACCTTTGTGATTTCAGCAATAGTTACATATAACCGAGGTGGTCTCATGTGGAAATCAAAACCGACAAGCCCATTTGCATTGCGTTGCTGATTTAAACTACACAGCCGAGTGTGTGTGTTGGAAGGAAGCATGGAGGAGTATGTGAAGAAAACCCTTCTGGTTTGATATGTAGTCATACACTTGGATGGATTGAATATCATGTATTCATCTACAATTGCCCAGTTCCATATCTGTCCACATAATCAACGTCAAGAGACTTTGTTTGAAAGTGAAAGACCAATTTGAGATGCTAAAACTAATTACAGCCACCAACTTACACTCAATATTTTCGGAAACCTAAGATAATGCGCTGCAGATGTAACAACCTGTATGTAGTGCAAAGCAGTCTTGTGTGTTAATGCAGGGTTTTTCACTTCCTGGATGTCAATGCGGGGGCCACCTGGCTCCAGCTACCTGATGATGATAATAAACGACTCATCTTCCACTCTGTTGGACCTAACTCCCACCCATCCTCCCCCTCACTCCACCTTTTCATTTTCAATTATGGACTGGAATATGAATCTTTAATAGGGTGATAATTGTGCTAGCATATTTGCTGTCACCCACCATTAGCCCAGATTAATTAGCCCATTTAGTTTAGCTTAAGAAAGTGTCTGGCTGAGGAATGGGTGGGCGCCGATGGGAGACGGGTTAGGGAGTAGAGAGAGTAGAATCAGCACAATCTGTTCTCTATCATAATGCCATCTTTCTCTCCCGCTTTCTCTCCTTGTGTCTCTCGCCTCTCTGCCTTTTACCCTCTCTCCGCTGCTCTGACTCCCTTTCTCTCATCAAGCTTACTGTCAGTCTGCTCCACGGCCATTATTTTTTGTCGCACTATGACTTTTCAAGTGGTTGTGTGGGGGGGGGGGGGGTGGACTAATGGGAGAAGTCATGCAGTTGAAACTTTCTCAGAACTGTTAATTCTGTAATTAACATTTTAGTACGAAGCCATTGGTGCAACTTTTTAAGTAAGCCCCATTTTCTGAGAAGATATTTATTATATTATTACGTCAATGTCCAACAGCTCACTCTCTCACACTTTGAAAACCCCTGCTGTAGTAGATACTGTTTTAAGCAGTTGCACAAAATGATGTGCTATGTTTTGATTTATTTGGAATATAATACTTCCCCTGACTCTAACTGGAGCCATTCCATAATATCGCCTAACCCAGATAAATGTTCCCAAATGGCCTCCCTCCTCGACACTGGTTCTGAAGCGGTGTTTAATGATTCCATCCAATGATATGTTTTTTTTTTAAATTGCACATATGAGAATGTATTTTTAAATGTAATCAAAGCTGCATTTATTTCATATTTTTTTTATAAAAACATTATATCAAATTACTGTGTGTTATGTGAGTGGGGTTGCTTTTCACTACAAGCAACCCCAGTTTGAACGGTTGCTACTCCACCTACAGCAGGGTGACATTAGCTTTAATTTTGGCCACTTGAAAAAAGTCCAATATTCACAATGTGTCTTTTCTTGACACATTTGTTTCTAGCAATTTAACATCTGAAGACAGACCAAATTGACTCTATCGCCCACTCATAGTCGGCTCATACTACGTCAAACACTGTCCGAAAATAGCCTTCGATGTTTGGATTTCTTAATGAGCCAATCATTAGCTGCTTTTGACTCAACCATGAATAATGGCGAAACAGAGCCACTTGCAGAGACGTATCAAGCATTAGAGTTGGGTGTCCACTGTCAGTGTTATTAGCAGCATGAGCCAACATTTCAGGTTGCATGAAAATAATTATATTCTATGTCATTGTGAAAAATATAGCTTAAAGGAGCTTTAATCGCACTGTCCACCTTGAGATAAGGTGTGTGTGTGTGTGTGTGTATGTGTGTGTGGGGCAATGGAGTGACTTGGCCATGTCACTAGCCGTATATCTCTCAGCAGGCATGGGGGAAATGAGGTCTAATCGGAGGGATATTAAAGTCACAATAGACTGCCCCTGCTATTAAGGCCTGTCAGCCCTGGCCTCCTCTCTCACCTTGATATCTCTCAGGCTCTGAATATTTATATGCCTCAAATCATGGGCTACTTACATTGTGCGCTATGTGCATTTTCTTTGTGTGCGTGGGTGCTGGGGCGTCAAGAAATGTTTCATCACTGTAGCCACTCAAGGTCTTTGAATGTGTTTATGTGCTTGCTTGCATATAACTCTGTCCATACTTATGCAGTCCACCTTTTATGTCCTCCGATCCTTTAGGTAGAGTGGGGACAAGGCTGCTTTTAGGTCAACTCAAGCCCGTCGCCATGGATGTGGATGAGGAGGAGAATATGAGTGAGTCTATTTCTCTTATCCATCTTCCTGTCCAAGCAATAGCCGGGGTCTCGGCCTTGTATTTGTGTGTCCCTTGTTTCTGTCTTCCCGCACGTCTTCCCTCATATGTCCGTCCTCCTGTCCTTCTCTGCTGTGTAATCAGCGTGAACACATTTTCTGCCCACTTATCTATTTGTGTTGCTAATTTAATTAACATTTTTATTCAGTTGAATCCTTCATGAGCATGATGGGAGCTATCATTTGTCTTTACCTGAGCCAATGCACAGACAAAGCAATGCTTATAAAAACATTCAAGCCCATGATTTTACAGAAACTTATAAGGAAAGAACTAATCATTTTATCTGAGAAGCTCCAGGTCATATTACATATTCTCTGTACATCCATTTCTCTATTTTAGAAAATCCTCTCTTCTCCCAACTTATTGAACTTTAATTAGACATTTTGGTTTGAACTCGGTAACCGATTCTCAGAAGTCATGGAGAGACATGATTAAATCTGTTTCCCCCACTCCTTAACTATTTTGAAAATCACATTCAAAGGGAGCTGTCATCTTAGAAGTTCCCTAACCTGAATACAAATGAACACTTCTCATTGTAGTGTCAAATTCAGTGTTTTGCTCTGAGGAGAAGCATGGTGTTATGTCTAAAGTCAAATGCGCAGAGTAACAAAATAGTCTCTGTTGTCTTTCTTACATTTCGAGTCAGAAGATATATTTGAAGATAAAACGTGGCCCAAGTTCACACAAGCCTACCCCTTTAACGCCAAGGGAACGCCAGAGGAAAACATGAAATCATTTCTTACTTTTATGTGACAACCTTCACAGTTTTGGAAATCCTTTAATCACATAAATCAAAAGACCAACAAACAAGTTACACTTGAAGTTGTTATTTGGCTCATGCAACCCTTGCAGGGGATTTGAACTCTGAAAGATCCAAGCATATCCGATCTTTTGTCTTTACATAACTAATGGGTCCTGATTACACAGATTCTAGCATGATAATGACCACAACAGCATGTGCATGTTATATTTAGTGCATCATGTCATGGCTGTTAGTATGGCTTTCATCCTCTGATCTGGTCTTTGGCTCTGGAGTACCACATTGTTCAAAAAGTTGTTATATTATAGTTATACAATGAATAATCTACATTTTGATTATGATTTCAAATGAAGGAAGGGAGCTGCCATTTTCTTCTGTATGCCATGATATTCACTTAATTTGCTTGTACAGCATGCTAGAGTTTTCAGTATGTCATTGATAAATACGTTTATAAGTAAATTGAATCTTTTATTGGCCTATCGGTGCATATACCCCATATATATTACTGTTTCACGGTAGGTTCTGATTACTAGCCAAACATACTGGACACATTGAATTCAATATAAATCCCCAACTTTCCAGTAGCTGAAGGTTAAATAATTTGCAGAGTAACATAATGAGCTACACTACTTCATTCCGTATATTTTGAAATAATTAAGTTACAATGAGATTCCTCATGTTACCAGCACAATGTTCCACTATAGCTCAAATTACTCAACTAACACTGCAGCATTTGTGTTAGTTAAAGTTTATTTGCTGTACCTATTCATACACAAATTCCACCTATTATCATTTTGATAGGTGATGGCTTTTCTTGCTTCTATTCTGTAGTTACACTGGCCCTCCTTTCCTTGTTTTTAATTTAATTTTCTACTTTAAATTTGTTTTCTAAACACCACACCATTTTTTGGGATGCAAACATACACTAGACCAAAATATCTTGCATGTTTTCAGTGTAGATATGCTCCTCGGTGTTTGTGTTCATGATCTTTGGAATAAGTGTATTTTTTTTTTCCTTTAGACATGTCAATTGTAGTAGGCAGATGGTAACGGCATGTCAGTACATTTTGCAACCTCAAACACTGTGTTCTCTGACAAGCTCCATGGGGTGGATCTCAGAGGCGCAGGGTCTTATGAATGGCATCTCATTAGAAACAGATTTGAAATTCAGATTTTTCTCCTCATTTTAAATAAGACAGTCATTCTTTTCCAAAATCCTATATAAACAACTTTTTAACCGCCCACCGTGTCACCAGCCAAGCCTTTAGGATTCTGCAGTAGGTGGAGTCATCTCCTTCTGCCTCTTTGATGTACTACTCTTTGCCTGGTCCTTAGCTCCTCACCCTGCACTCCTCCCTTGCACTCCCTCAACCTGACCTACAATCCCACTCATGCACACTGCGGCCTCTCTTTCTCATGAGTACCGCAAGGAGTAACCTATCAAGCCTTTGCTGAAGGATGTTATAAATGAAAATTTTTGCCAATATTCCATCCACTTTGCTAACTGGATTCCGTGATATGTGTTCCCCATGTATAGTATATTTCAGAGCCTGCGGTTTGAAACGGAACACCTAATTTCTCTGTAGGCACTCAAGCGATTAAAAATTGATGAGGAATGGGTGTTGACATGTTTATGTTGAATGTTGACGCGTATACTAAGATTGGTGCGCTTCGAGACTCGTAACACTGTGCAACCGTAAAGGTGTACATTAGTATTTCTACCACCTCACCCTGCCCATTAGAATAATTAAAAGCTTCCTAAGCTCAAATTTAATTATGAATATAAATTAGGGAGTTAATAAAAAAATTAAATATGATATGATCAAAATATATCCCAAAAAAGGTTCTACACTGTTTCAAGTTTTGATCAAGTTATATATCTTAGAACTCAGCACATCCAGAAAACTGGATGTACTGATGATGTTCTACTATTCACAGTTATATCAATAGACTAAAGGTTAATATGTGAAGTCAAATTTACAGTTAGCTTCTCTTGCTTTGATGAAGGAACACAAATCATTGGTTCAGTTCCAAAGAGTGATAAAGGAATCTATAAATTTTGCATTTACAAGGTCCTGCAACGAAGGCGTTGTAAGTTACTCTTTCTGGGCACCGCAGGTTCAAGCAGCACCGATGTTAAAGAAAACCGAAACCTGGACAACGTGTCCTGCAAAGACGGAGTGGGAGTTGCTGAACAGCTCCCTAATGGAGGCGGCTCAGGAAGTCGAAAGCGCCCCCTTGAAGAGGGAAACAATGGACATACACACTCGAAGTTCCGTGCCAAGAAGCGCAAGAAAACACCCGGGCCAGTCCTGCCCAAGAATGCTCTGATGCAGTTGAATGAAATCAAACCAGGTCTGCAGTACAAACTGCTGTCTCAGACAGGACCAGTCCATGCACCAGTTTTTATCATGACTGTGGAGGTCAATGGACAGATGTTTGAGGGCATGGGCCCAACTAAGAAGAAGGCTAAACTAAATGCTGCTGAGAAAGCACTGCGGTCCTTTGTCCAGTTCCCCAATGCCTCTGAGGCACACCTGGCTATGGGTCGAACGCTGACAGTGAACACAGACTTTACCTCTGACCAGGCTGACTTTCCTGACATGCTCTTCAATGGCTTTGAGACACCAGCCACACCTGATGAAACCTTCTATGTAGGCTCCAATGGTAGCAACTCCTTAAACTCACTAGGAGAGTACCCACTGCCCACACCACCTGGCAGCAACCTTATCCAGGCCCCATTGCCCCCTCCATCAGCATTCAGCTCGCCCTCCAGTGGTAAAAATCCAGTCATGATTCTCAATGAGCTCAGGCCAGGCCTCAAATATGACTTTGTCTCAGAAAGTGGTGAGAGTCATGCCAAGAATTTTGTGATGTCAGTAACAGTGGATGCACAGACGTTTGAAGGCTCAGGGCGCAACAAGAAGCTGGCTAAAGCCCGGGCAGCGCAAGCTGCCCTCTCAGCTCTCTTCAACATGCAACTAGACCAGACACCATCCCGGCAACCAATACCAAGCGAGGGTTTGCAGCTTCACCTACCCCAGGTAAGATATTCAGATTCTTTATAGATTGTCATACTTGAAGAGAATTTGAATACTCCGAACAGAAATGGAACAATTACATTTTTTTCAAAAGATGTTCAGCAATTTGAACTACAAGAGGAGTCAGCCGTATGTTTTATTCAGTCATAGCATACTGAAAAAGGTCTTCCTTGTTTTATGGATTCTTTTTTTGAATTTTAAAAAGCCAAAGAGCTTGAGCATGTTTCAGGTTTTTCTAGAAAGCATCATGCCTGAAAATCTTCATACCCAAAGAATACCCCAATAGGTAAAAGCAAAACCGTGCTGAATCATACTTCCCTTTGCATTACAGCACATAAATAGTTTAGGTCTCTAGCTGTATACCCAAGGGTGCCTTGAAAGACCGCTCATATGACTTTTCTATAATACATAAGTAGGTATCTAGGTTGATGAATTACAATTGTATATTATCGACGCAATATGGGGCACAATGAAATAAATCTTATGAGAAAAGTATATATATTTTGCCTTCCGTAAATTAAATTGGATCATTAACTTGACCTTGTCATGAATCAACAGCTTGGAAACAGCCATTAGAATTTAAGAGGAGAGTTGAAAATCACAGAATAATAATAATAAAGACTGAGATGGATTTTAGAAGTCCATTGAGCTGTAAAGATTTAGTATCAGTACGCATTGGATCCATATGATAATTGTCATCAGGATGATCAAGATCTGAGTGCCTGGTCCGTGACTTACTTCTCCCTAATTTGTTCATGCTTTACCTTGGTAACGCACAAAAGGTAACGGACGAATCACGTCCGTCTCCCTATTGAGTATCCTTCGAAACTTAATACATTATACATAATGTGTATAATTCGGTCAGTTATTGTGGCCAGAATCAAAGTGGAACGCATCTTTATGGACCTCTCCTTGCTTTGACTTTTGGGCTGAAAATAGTCTACTTCAGACTGCTCCACCTGTCAAACTCTGATGTTCTGGTAGGTTATCGTTTAAACTTCATTCGCATCAGGTGTGCAGGTACTAAGGGCAGGTAGTTGATTTTGATGCCACTGTAGTCATGACAGTGTGTGATGAGAGATAACACTGTCAAATCGAAAGCCAATCAGTGAGCAGAAGACAACTCGCCCTTCCCCAAGTCCTTTTTATTTTCTTTAGTCACTCTTCCCGTTGTCAACTGATTTATTCAACAAGAACCTGTTTTAACCATAGCGCCCTCACTAATGGCTCTATTAATTATCTTGTCACTTGGTATTTAAATTCTGCTGCCCGTTTCCATTTGACATGGAACTAATGGGGAAAATTGTTTGCGTCCACTGTTGTTGGAAAAAAAAAACATGTTAACTTTAGATTTGTATTATACAGTCGGTTATGTTGACTCTCAAACCATAAATGCCATCAAAAACATATAAGTATCTATACATTCAGGAAAGAAGAGTTATTGTGTTTTGTCGGAGTGATCAGTACTTCAACTTCTCCACTAGAGCTTAAAAGTCATTTCTACACCATAGACGACCTTGATATCAAAAGTCAAATGATCTGGCTTCGAGTGGATAACTCCGAAGTAGCAGGGAAGTAATATCGGACTAATCTCTTTCATTTGGGGTTATCCAGCCGTCATGTCCCCTCTTGGTTGTCGTCATTTTCCTTCACATTAGTAATGGATAAAGAGCCAGCGAAAGGAGGTGGCTGTCCAAGAACAAAAGCTGTTACGAAGTTAACTTTATGTTCCCCTAGAGTTAAAATAGGACTTTGAAACATTGTGGGACTGTCGAACACTTTGTTCACATCTGTTGCTCAGGTGTACTTGCTTTGTTTTGTTTTTTACTTTTTGTGATACTCTGTCTGAAGGGAGATGATTATTTATAACTGTCACGCCAAACTCCTGCAGTGTTGCTTGAAAGACGGTTAGGTATTACCTCAGGGGGTCAACCCAGTTTCAACACACTGACTCTTGTTTAGGAGCTAAATGGGAACTCTGTGACAGGTACACGGTGCTCTGGGGGGGGGGGGGGGGAATAACTTCAGATGCGCTTTGAAAGCTGACACATCTGACAGAAACTTGTGTTTGTATGTGTATGTGTGTCTCCCTGTTGTGTGTGCGTGTGTGTGTGTGATTCCAGGTTCTGGCGGATGCTGTCTCTCGTCTAGTGGTGGATAAGTTCAGTGAGCTGACAGAAAACTTCACCTCCCCCCATGCACGACGGAAAGTCCTAGCAGGGGTTGTCATGACAACAGGTAATTTGGGGGGAAGAAATGGTTGGTGCTTATACTTTTAAAAATACAGCACTGCCAGTCAATTTTGAAGGATCCAAAGGAAAATTCAGGTTACTTAAAAGACTCAAAGACGAGAGGTGTTTTTAAAAAAAGACAATATTCATCCACAGTTTCAATTTACTGTGTTCAGCTTGTTAAAAAAATAAATAAAAAATTGGGTTCAGTTCCGTCACGAATGGTGTTTTAACACATTTACTCAAGTACTGTATATTTAGGTATTTGAGCAATATCACTTGAGCTTTTCCATGCTTTGCCATGTTAAACATCCCTCCACATTAAACTTGATATAAACTTAACAAAGACTTCTTACACAAATATATAGGATGAGCTTTTAATATACAGTATATTAGCATTGATATGCTGTTATACATTAGCCAACTTAAGGTGCGAACACACTACACGCGTTACCCGCGTAAGATTTACGTGCGTAACGCAGCTAAAATGTTGCTTGATCATTTTGTGTCAAAAATGGTTCTACGCGCGTAACGTGCCTAGTCTCCCTCCCGATATTGTATTTCCCCTAATTAACCATGGCTGCGATCAGACCCGACACAACAGCGTGCATGTCCGCACAAAAACAACAACAACAACACAGCCAACAACTGTGCCAAAAGACAAACTGAACAGCACAAATAGCCTAGCATTTAAACAGCTTTGCATATTCACGGCAGCTACATAACAAACACAGTTACAGCAGCATCGGTGCACGGCGGCACAACATAAAGCCAAGTAGCCAACATTACCCTACCTGGCTGTGACAGGGGACCGTGGCTGGCGTAGATCAACACCGGTGCTTCGCTGTACTTGTTGTGAAAGTCCCCCTGACATAGCCGTCATGTTTGGGTTCATAATATGAGGCGCTAGCCGGCCGCACACAACCGGGTGAGTTAACTAATGCTATACGGCGCTAACTTGTTTTATCGGCTAAAGCACAGCCGCACATATTCACTGAATTAACCAGGAAGTCCATTCTCCTGGTTTACTCTCCCCACGTCTTCTATTCCCGAGCTGCTGTCATACAGCACGGGCTCGGCTGCCTGCAATACATTTTCCTCCTCGGTGTCTCTCATCAGCCTCTGTGTACAGTACACTGTTCTCCGACCGTGCCAATGTATGTGACGTCGGGTCAAGCCCAACGCTGATTGGCCAACGCAGCTAATCGTCACGCGTAGGAGCGTAAAAAGTTAAATTTTTTGAACTCCGCGCGTAGGTGCGTATATACGCGGCTCATACGCGTCTAAAATGTTGCTTTAGCGCGAGTGACGCATCTACGTGCCATGTACGCGCGTAAACCAATGGTTCCCTATGGAAAAATAGCCGATTTTATACGCATCTGTACGTGTGTAACCTTTAGAAGTATATCTCCTTTAGATATTTTCTTCTACATAAAATACTTAACAGCCTTCTAGTTTTTAGGAGACATGAATAACAGTTTTGGTGTGCCAGTGTTTTCAAGCCACAGGAATACCTTTTATAAAGGCTATAGCAACCTACAAGGTTACATGACACTCTGCAGAGTAAGGACAATATTTAAAAGTGTAACAAATAATGTACGTGGCAGACATGTTTTGCAAATAATTACAGTCTGCCCCTTCCAGGGTCATAAAACACAACTTTGACCAGCAACACATATAAGTATTGTAAGACTGTGTGTCATTTGACTAATACGTCTTTGGTCCCTCTACCCCCGAACAGGGACAGATGTGAAGGAAGCACAGGTCATTTGTGTCTCCACGGGAACCAAATGCATCAACGGCGAGTACATGAGCGACCGCGGCTTGGCCCTCAACGACTGCCACGCCGAGATCATCGCACGACGCTCGCTCATCAGGTACCTCTACACTCAGCTGGAGTTCTTCCTCAGGTCAGTCGAGTTGTTTTTTCGCTTTCAAGCACAGTTCAGTGTACACTTAATAAAACTGTAGTATACAGCCGCGGAAAAAACTAAGAGGCCCTTCCAAATGCATATATTTGAGTAAAATGAACATTTTGATTTTATAATATAAACGACTGACAACATTTCTATCAAAATTCACGATAAAAAGATTGTCATTAAGAGCATTTCCATTAAGTAATGTAGAGATGAAGATTTAAGAAAAGTCCAGACTGGTCTCTTAATTTTTTCCGGGGCTGTATGTGCTATTTGTAATCCCCCGTATTACATTTTTGGCATCTGTCGGTCTTCGTAGCAACAACAAGGAGGACCACCACAAGTCGATATTCGTGCATTGTGAAAAGGGAGGCTACAGGTTAAAGGACAACGTTCAGTTCCACCTGTACATCAGCACCTCGCCATGTGGAGACGCCCGGATCTTTTCTCCGCACGAGGCCGGAGTGGAAGGTATGTGCAACTCGCTGCCTGTGTTTTTTAATTTGGTCTGTTTTGACAACAAGCGTTCTTCTTTTTTTTTTTTTTTTTTTTTTAATTGAATTTGTAGTTTTCTTTCTCTTACCCATGCTTGATTTAATTTAATTAGAATTTTTCCCGCCGTGTCCAAATTGGCATTACAGACACATTGAAACAAGGCTCTGGTAATTAGAGCTTTTTGTCATTCGCTGCCTGTCTCTATCAGTCTTTGTCCCGCCCAGCCCACCCACACTGTCTGTCTGATTAACCTCCCTCTTATACTCTTGTCAAAGCTTTTACCCCGTCGCACATGGCAGACTGAATAGAAACACAGACACATGCAATTAGCCGCTGAAGAGACGACGCATGCTGGTGGAAACGGCAAACATTGATGACATAATAATCAATAATGAAGCTCATGCTTTTTGTGGGAGACATTTTTTTTTCTTTCTTTTCTTGGAATCATTATTTTTTTTTGTTAAGGTTGGGGAGATAATTTATTTTGTATGTATTTGCACGTTGATGGGGATCCAAATTGTCCAATAAGCATGGCTTTCACTGTCAATTTTGATTGTACTTTCTTTCTTTTTTTAACAATCAATTCAGTCTCAACACAGTCTCTGTGATTTCATGTACATATTAATGCTTTTTATGTTTGCATGTCTTTATTTATTTCTCCTCGACTGATAGATGTTTTCTGTCACCCAGACCAAGGAGACAGACATCCCAACAGGAAGGCGCGGGGCCAGTTAAGGACCAAAATTGAGTCAGGGGAGGGCACCATCCCCGTCAGGTCCAGCAACACCATCCAGACCTGGGACGGGGTGCTGCAGGGGGAGAGGTTACTCACCATGTCCTGCAGTGACAAGATCGCAAGGTAGTGTAGCGCAAACATCCGTCATACTCCTTCTGTTGTGTCCTGCTTCTCAGAAAATAGATTGACTTTTCGGGAGTTAGACGAGAAGATTGGATACCACCACGCTTGTTACTGTATGCTAAATATAAAGCTAATGTACAGACAGCAGCTGGGTAGCTTGGCATAGCTTAGTTTGGACTGGAAACAGAGGGAGACAGCTAGCATTACACTTAGCAATACACTTACCAGTCCCTATACAGCTCATCATCATCCTTTTTGTTTAATCCGTACAAAAATAAGTCTTACCTTCACAGACTAAAACCAAATATGTTTCATTATATTATTCTTCCTTCTTGCTTAAGCCATATTTAGCCATTCAGTAATCATATTTCACGTTTCTTCATGGTCTTTTTGTATAGTGTTTTATTTACTCATAGAAGTGCTGATGAATTGCACTCTATCCCCGCTTTGTCACTTCAAGTCCTATCATTTCCTCCAGGGAAGTGTCAGGGACATCTGAGATGATGGATCCTCTGTCCCTGGGGACATTTTTTCGCCCGGCAGATCATAGCGTCTTTAGTCTCTGTCCATGTTCAAGGCAACACTGTCCCTCCCCCTGTGATGAACGATAGAACTTCTCCATAACTCTTTTCTCACAAGCTCTTTCTCTCCTCCTCCTCCTCCTCCTCCTCCTCTTTCTTTCCTCCTCCGTCCATTATTGTAATACCCTGCCTGAATGCCCAGGGTGATTGAATGCAGCATGTGTATTCCATGAGGGGAGATGTTGACTGTGTAGCGGAGAGGGCTGTTTGCACACCGTGAGAGTTTTTGTTGCCATTTTAGTGTGTCCGTGAGCCGGTACTAGTAGTGAGGCACATTTTGGTGTGGTTGTCCAGAAGTGGAGCGATCCAAGTCAGTAGAGGGCAAAATAGGCTGGAGTCAGTCCATACATTTAGTCATGATGTGGGGCTTTCTGCCTGTCAAAGTTTTCCTAAGATAACAAGAACACACATTAGATATTTAGAAGTCAACTCCGGTGACAGCTCCGAGTTTATGTCGGGCGTCAGTAAATTGACTCTATACAAGGGAAGATAAGGGATTGGTATTTAGAGTACATCTCTTCCACTGGGAGGAAAGTCCTATGAGAAGGCCTCTCACTCTGCCTGATTCTGCCTTGTTGTGACACACAGCTAATAGCCAGGTGAGAGATCGGCTTCCCACCTTCACTTGTGTGTGTGTGTGTGTGTGTGTGTGTGTGTGTGTGTGTGTGTGTGTGTGTGTGTGTGTGAGTGATGGTTAACCGCAGGGCTGCTGTTTAATACAGCAAGGACTGGCAGACTTTGCCCGTAATGTTTTTCTCCTTAAACATAATTTTCTCTTCTTTCGTTTTCTCTTTGCTTTGATTACTTGCCCGGCCCCGTGGCTCTGAGCAGGAACAAGCAGCTCTCTCCACCTTACTGTGCGTTGGTTGTTTCCAGCTATTTCAATGTGCTCATTAGCAACAGAACAAAGCTGTAAGGGGTTATTTCCATCTGTTTGTCTTGTTTCCCCCTGACCTGATTTCTTTTAAACAGCTGATGACGTGGGCCTCGTGACCCTGTTCTCGTGTGTGTGTGTGTGTGTGTGTGTGTGTGTGTGTGTGTGTGTGTGTGTGTGAGACTGTGTGCTTGCTTGCTTTTGGTTTTTTCGATATACCGTGTGCGTCCTTTGAAATGTTTTTATGTGCATTGTGCATCCCTGTTTAGCTCTGTGTGTGTGTGTATGTATTACTGCACTGTAATTTCACTGTGCCTGAATGTATGCTTTACTGCTGTCAGCGATAAATTCGGAGATTTCATTTTGCCCTCCCTGTGCGTTTCACACTCAATATCGCACACACACACACACACACACACACACACACACACACACACACACACACACACACACACACATATATATATATTCCTCATTGTTTCTGGTGCATGTTGGTAATTTCACAAACTCTCAAGCAGTCTGCCTGAGGTGAAAGGTGAAAAAAGAGAAGAGCCCATCACAATGATGCTGTCTTGATATTGTGAACTTCTCAAAGCATAAGAGCAAATAATAGATGATATCTTATTAAATATCAGCAAAAGCAACAATGAACTGATCCTGCTACTTACTAGTATTGCCTGTGTGGCTATAGCAACATGCATCTTATTCCTCAGTGCCACTGAGCTATAGTGTTGCCCAAAAGCTATTAAGAACACATCATTGAGACACATTAATGCACTGAATGACATGTTCCTTCATTAGTATGAATGTGGGCAGTGTATGTGTCTGTTGAGTCAATCTCACATTCACACTACTGCTGTCATAATACCCAAATGCTCAAAATAGTATCTCATAAAAATAATCAATGTATTCATCTTTGATAAGTAATGTGTGCTAAAAGCCACAGCGCCCAGTTGCTCTGGTAGTAATTTAGCCTTTTCATCAAAAGAAAATATTTATTTGTTACCTGCTTTTAAAGATTTGTGTATTAGGAGATAATGGGCTTGGGGCTAAGTGAATCACAGAGGGAGGGGAAAGGTGTTAAGAGACTGTGTTGGTTTTGGTCTTTTCATTGACTATACTTATAACACCAACCTTACCCTTCAACTGTTCCGTCTCTCTTGCTCTCTCCCTTCATCTACTCTTTTTTTCCATCTCTCTCTCTCTCTCCCTCTCTCCCTCTCTCTCTCTGGCGGAGTGGGCCTGGGCAATGCTTCACAGAGCATGTCAATGGGAAAATGACTGGGGAGGGATTGGCTAATGACACAGCGTAGAAATACACAGAAGTTTGTAGAAAATGAAATTGGATACCGCAAGAGTGTACACAACTGTAGGACCGTGGCTGATTGTGTGTGGCACATTGGCTGGCTGCGTATGGCCTTGTACATTTTGCTTGTGCCAGCTGTCAGTTTATATTGTTTCAGTCTCTCAACTTGTCAAGGCATAATGCTCTCCTTTTCATGTTTGACACACAGAACACATTTCCCTTAGCTTATATAGCTCAAGAGACTCCGGGCTTGTACAGTATATGGCTGATTACTTACATTTGTACATGTTATCTGTTGAAAGTTATCCGTATTTTGATTATTTTGTTTGTCCGTCATGCAGCTCATTTCAAAGTAATTCATATATTCTAATACTTATGAATGTGAATAAAGTATTGTGAGGAGCCCCAGGGTATAGTTAGTTTGGTCTGATTGGACTATTTATACCTCCGAATCAACTCGTACATTGAGGCTGAGCAATATTGGGTTTCTCCGTAATTACCACTGAAAACAGCTCATTAAAAACAAACGCGCTTCAATTCCACTTTATCTGATGTGTCTGTATATGTGTGTGTGTGGTTTTTTTTCTCCCCTCTGTAGGTGGAATGTGTTGGGCATACAGGGCTCTTTGATGAGCTACTTTGCCGAGCCCATCTACTTCTCCAGCCTCATCCTGGGCAGCCTGTACCACGGAGACCACCTCTCCCGGGCCATGTACCAGCGCATAGCGGATATCGAGGACCTGCCCAACCAGTTCACCCTCAACAGGCCTCTGCTCAGCGGTCAGTGCCATGCTTCCATACAGACATTTTTTTTTTTTTTTTTTTAGATAATTTTTTGGCATTTTTCAAGCTTTATTAGACAGTACAGAGTTGAAATGGGGCGAGAGGGGGGGGGGGGGGGGAGGAATTACCTGCAGTAAAAGTCCAAAGGTCGGATTCGAACCCGCGACCACTGCAACGAAGGCTGGAGGCGATACGGTATGCGCTCTATCCACTACGTCACCGGAGCGCCCTACCATACTGACATTTTGACATGTTTGCCTTTCAACGTTTTTTCTTGGGGGGGGAAAAACTCCTCCTCTGCTAAACTTTGCCTAATCGAACCCCCAGCTGTCTAAATATCAAAGAGGAAAGACGTTAATCAATCCTAAGCAGTGCGGTGGGTCCACAGCACCAAGACAGCTATTGCTTTTTTTTCTCCTCTGTGTGTGTCCGGCTGACATTTACCTAGGGGTCTGGTGGAATTTGAATAGCTTTATCATCTTTTTCAAATTTCCCAGCGTCGGTTTGACCTTTTAGAAAAGGCCATGTCTTTGCTTTTCTGACATTCCATTTTTAGGTTGTAGAATTCAGTCACTATGTAAGTAAGTAGTACTGAACCCTTTCCTGCGGACTTAGACACTGATTTAGCTCTCTTGGGGAAATACGACATAGCTGTAAACAGGACTGTATTTAACATAGCCTGTTACACGTCAAGCTAATGTAGTAAGGTAATGATGCGCTCCTTGGCCTTGGCAGTATTAATCAGTCACTAGCACTGTTAACTATATGCTAACAGTAAGCTGAGGATGAAGCTGATTACTTTTTAAATGCAAATAAATCCAGCTTTGAAGGCAGTGCCAAGTTACGGTAATCGGACAGTGGCTGTTTGGGCCAGGAGTTTAGTACATCAACTGTTTTAACCTATGATAATAAAACCAAACTCAATCCATGACCTCAGACAGAACAGTGAAGTGGGTCTGTGGTCAGTGTCCTAAGGGTTTGATGAGGAGCTATATGCAGCTCCCCCCTGCTTCTCCCCTCTGGTCGCTCTGTAAATGGCGGGTAAAGGAGATAATAGTCGGGGGTTATTAACCTTTTCCGCTTTAGAGAGTTTTTAGCGGTTGAAGCACTGTGGCGTTAGAGCACTTTAGGATTTCATCCCCTTTAAATCATCTTCTGCCACAAGTGCTGCCAAATGGAACCAAGGAGCTTAATACACACACACACACACACACACACACACACACACACACACACACACACACACACACACACACATACACACACACACACAAAGAGCGAGCCACCAGGATTTATGGCATCCATATATCTCCCATTTATGCTTCACATACAGCGTAGGCCGGTGCCCCGTGGAGTGCTAGAAGAAGAGAGCTGGCTCTGGGTGGATTATATGTTCTCTTCACTCAGTAGGATAACAAAACAAAAGAAGCAATGAGAAGAAAGCTTGCTCTTTCAAGATATTAGATCTGTGGGAGCAGCTGTCATTTGAAGGAATGGGCTGCCGGGTCTGAATACTTGTTTACCCATTGTTTAATACATCCATATGATGGAGCTGAGTGGGGGGGGGGGGTACCTTCCTGTGTGAACCCTTCACAAGCTGGTTTTCAATGAGTTTTTACATTGTTTATTTATCTTAATGTTATCTTAAGAAGTGGCAGATTATCCTCAAACCCACAAAGAAACACTTAAAGTCATTTTAAGAAAAGTTGTTGCTTTTAGAGACACTTGGGTTTTCTTTGGACAGGGACAATGTCTGCTGCTCTGTCTTTGACTCCTTGTTGTTTTTGGATTGCAGGTATAAGTAACGCAGAGGCCAGGCAGCCGGGCAAAGCCCCTAACTTCAGTGTGAACTGGACAGTGGGGGACCAGGCCCTGGAGGTCATCAACGCCACCACGGGCAAGGACGACATGGGACGCGCCTCTCGCCTCTGCAAGCACGCCCTCTACAGCCGCTGGGTGCGCCTACACTCCAAGGTAGGTCTACTGCACCCGCTGGTTTCTGGGGGGGAAAAGAGCTAAGGCACGTGTATGGAATCACTAAGGCCAAACAGAACTTTGAGTTCCAGGAGGTTCATACTGATTGGTTCCCAGTCCACATACAGAGCTGAAACATTAACAAGTGAGACTGGAAGACAAATTGTAACATCTGAGCGAGGAGAATCACTCTTGCTCATATCATTTACGTGCTGACTTTCTGATTTTTAAATGTAGTTTTTGTTTTCTTCTGTTAGGTTGTTTGGGTTATTTGAGTTATTATTTTTTGTGCTTTTATTAGATGGAGACAGATTACAATCATAAAAGAAACATTTGGAAAAAGATGGAGTGCAACATTTAATAAAGGTCGCGGCTGGAGTGGATCTGCCGACGTTGCGGTTATAACCTACTCACTTACATTTCTTTCTCTCTCCCGTTTCAGCTCTCATCCATCTTGTGGATCAAGATGTTCAAGCCCAGCTCGTACCACGACGCCAAGCAGGCAGCCACAGAGTACCACTCTGCCAAGCTGGCGCTCATCAAAGCCTTCCACAAGGCAGGGCTGGGCGCCTGGGTCAAAAAGCCCATTGAGCAAGACCAGTTCACCCTCAGCTGAGAGAGTCAAGGGACCAAGGAGATTTCTAAATCCCTTCCTCCCCCGTACTACTTCCCCCCTACCCCCTGAACCCAGGCCCTGAAAACAAGAGAGACCCCCCTGTTAACAACCAGCCCACAGAGACACTTACCTCCGTCCCCATGTGCCGGCACGCACGTGCACTTTGTACTCGTGGAAATGAAACGTGCGTAGTTTTCACAAAGCATCCATTAACTCATCATTGTCATTCCTCAGAGGGGCTCAGCTTCACCATGTCTCATCTTATCGCTGTGTTTCCTTTTTAATGTTGATTTTAACAATGTTTTTATTTTTCCATCTACTTGTTTTTTTGTTTTAAAACTGGAATCATGTTTTTTTTTTATACACTGCTGAGTTGATTTAATCATAGATGTGAAAGAAAAAACCTAAGTTTTGTATATATTTTCTTGATCATGAGTGTAGCCAGTTTAGGATGAAATGTAGCTTGGACTTACAGGATCTTTTGTTAATTAGAACCCATGGGTATGAACTTAGAAAATGAAATAAGATATAGAAATATAGAGTAGGCTACTCGCTAAAGAAACGAATGATCATGACGAACTTTTAATTTAAGGATGCATAAAACTTCAGGGTGTAAATTTAGTACTGAGAAGGAAGAGAAGGTGAAATAGTAATGTAACGATTAACGTATGTTATTTGGTCCATTCCTTACATGTTCTTAGCCCCTGTATTAAAGATGACCATGTTACAAAGCAGTGTGGTCCTGATTGATTCACTGACTGACACACATATGCAGGACAGGTGTCTGAGCAATTCACTCCATTTTTCTCATGTCTTTCATTCATCCATGCATATGTTGTGTGTGTTATTTTATGTAATTTCATACTTGAAACTTGGGGAAATGGGAGGACATGTTGAGAGCATCTGAGCCCCCTTGCCCCCTCTTAAGACCCTTTTGACTCCCCCCCCCTTCCCTTTTGCCTGGGTCCTGGGATAAGCTTTTGGGGGAGGCGCTGCACCTTGTATTTTTTTCCTTGATCTCAGCCATGGCTTTGCATGGGAACTGAACTGGGAGGAACTACAGAGCAGAAAAAAAGCTGTAGTGATGGAGAGCGGCCCTCAGTGAATGATTTTGAATGAATGCCAGCATCTTCCTCCACAGGCAGCTTTGAATCTTAGTCTCTATTTTCTAGATATTTCTCGTGGTGTTTGTTTTAAGTTTTTTTTTAAGTGTTTTCCTTAAGATTGGGCATTTGTGTGTTGGGGATATTAGCGACAGCATGAAACAGACCTCTCAGATCATGTTACTATGGAAATGTGTGGCAGGGATCCATGGTAGCTGTCATTTGAAACACGGAAGCATGGTCTAGTACTTGTACATTAAGTTACACTTACATGCTCCCGCCACATTACTCTCTTTGGAAACACCCACGGGAACAAGGGGAAGTAACATGCATTTCCTGTATGGACAACTATACCACTAGACTACAAACCTATGTATCGCAGTCAGTGTGATGTCACATTCTACATGTCCAGAAACACGTGAGCTGCGTTGTTCAAGCAGACCCCCCATGATCTGTCCTGCCACCTTTACACTCCTAATGCATGAATGTCCTCGTGTTTGACTTTTGTAAAATGAGGACCGATTTCCAAGTAACTGCAGTGACTTCCTTTTCCTAGCTGTAGGCTGTGTGTGTGTGTGTTCTGAATGAGGTGACTTTTGGGGACCTACACAAGACTTAAGACCAGTTGGCTGGGGACACTGGTGCAACTGGGGACGAAAGCCATGTCCCCACTTAGTGAAACACTGCTTTTTTGGGTCAGTACTTAGGGTTGGGTTAGCTTTAGGCATGTAGGCTACTAGTTATGGTATGGGTAAGTCTCCAGGAAATGAATGTAAGTCTACGTAAAGTCCCCAAAAGTGACTTAAAACAAAATGTGTGTGTGTGTGTATGACATCTTAAAGCATACTCTGCAGAATCTTCACCAAAGATGATAATGTCCATGTGTGATTCTGCCCCGACAACCCTTTACCGTCTTTTTCCGTAAATCCTCTGAACAATGTACTTCTGATTTGTACAAAAAGAAGATGTATTCCATTCTTTATGAGGGGAAAATTGAGCCGTCAGGCTATTTCAGTGCATCTGTAGCTGTCGGTGGCCACCTGTACTGTATATTGTGACCCGCAGCCATTACTGCTGCTGTATAGTAGTCCTGTGTGTATATATACAGTATATATATATATATTTATATATGAGGAACCACACAAATGACAAACTCTGTTCCCTGTTACAATCAGTTCATCCCATCCTTAAAAAAGCCGTGCTGACTCTCTCCTTGTTGCTGGAACTGTGAAGATGTTAATGTCCCTGAGTGTTTGTGGTTCTCTGACTCACTGGGCTCCATAAAGCATGGCACTAACACTGCCGGGGGTTAACATGCTTCATCCCCATCGTAGCCACCAATGTTTAAAAAAATAATATATATGCACTGTAAGGAGGTGCCTCAGCTAAAAGTGGCATCCACAAGCTGGCACGTGTGATGTCATGTATGTACTTTTTTTTAATTTATTTTTTACTGTATATCTGGTTGTTTTATGAGTCCGTATTATAAAGGCAGGAAAGGGGGAAATCTAGCTGATTCGACCTGAAGGTGGTAACTTTGAAATTTGGTTTAAAAAACATTTTTTATTAAATAGTAACCACAGCGCCCCCTTTCAACTAGACCCAGACCAAAGTCACAAGCAATACTCCTGATGTCCCCTATAATGTCCCCCTACCACAAACAGGAGTCTGAATTAAGTCCCCCCTACTCCTCCACTCTTTGTTTTGCTCCTGTCCTATTCACTCTCTTTCTCCAAAGCTGTCTATTTTTATTGTTTGTATATTCCCCCCTAAAGACTGCCTGCTTCTTGAGTTTAGTTTTTCTTTTGACTGCACTAAAGATGTCAACTGATGATGTCATGATATGAAACCGTCCCCGTTTATGGATTGGATGGAAACTATCACTGCAAGAAAACCCAAACTGCTTCTTCTTCTTCTTCTTAACCCTTTGTGTCCAGAGTGCTCTGTGTTTTTTCCACTCTGGGCTCCCCCGCTCTCTCCCCAGTTGTCTGATGTGTGTCCACCGACAAAAATCCACAAACCTTGCATGTACTACCGACACTGAAGCTGCACCTAGCATGATGACAAACTTTTAAAGGACTCCAGTAGAAAAAGAAAAAAAAAGCTAGGGATAGATATATGAAAAAAATGAACAAAAAAAGAATAAAAGAGTTCTTAGTTTACTTTTGCACATGGTTGGAATTCTTTGTGTGGTTGTCTCTGTGCGTCTGTCTAACAACTTTACGGGGGGAACAAAAAAAAGGAACTTTTCCAGTCAGATAAATCCTTTATGAGTCCCTTTTTTACCAGAGGGTTTATATACAGTTAAGCAGTTTGATCCACGTAGCTGCTGTCAGGCCTCTCCAGAAGGGTCAAAAGATGAATCTGGGGAGTGAGATGATGGTGTATATAGGAAAGAGATTTGACATTTTCTTTAGTGTTTGAACCACTCCCAGATGTGAAATCTGACAAGAGGCTAGTTGAAGTTTCAACAATGTCTTGCATTTGTATAACTAATCCAATGTTTTGTATGTAAAAACTTATTCTGAACACTAGTCAAGTCAACTTTATTTACATAGCACATTTATAACAGCTGGGGCGGACCAAAGTGCTGTACAGTAAAATACATTACATCCAAAACATCAAATAGACACATAAAAGCAAACATTTAAAAACAAAACTATAATAAAAGTTCTAGTAGACACTGCTGGGATATAACACTCAACTAGAGATAACTACCAGTAGTTAAAGCTGTTAGGTATATGTAGCAGAGTAAAACTACTTACTTATTAGGATAGCATAAAATGGAAACACCATTGAATGTCCTTGTGCATGCGCATAATGAAGGGCAAGTAATGGGTTTGATCAACAACGTTGCCAGTGTGGGTTGTGCATAAAGGTACAAAAGGTAATGTGGCTTTAGTGCAACAGTGATCCTGCATGTTTATTGTCGAAAAAGCCTTTTTGTACGTACTGTATACTGGGCATTTCTAGCATTAGTGAATCATGATGTGCACTGTAGGAATGCGCAGAATGGTTGTAATGCATTATGTCACCTGTCACACCTGTTTGACTGGAGCAGAAGACTGTTACTGAAGATCTCTGTTGTTGCAGGCATTTCTGCAAAGAAACTTATCCTCAACAATATTTAAATGCATATCGTCTTCATCTTTATCAATCCCTTCAGGACCTCCTTACTCTTAAATAAAACATTGGTATATATATATAATGTTATTATAAATAGTGATCACCCTGAAATTTAAAGCAACTACTGTATATTTTATGAGTCATTTTCTTGTAGTTGACAAATTCCACGTTGAGTAGAGTTGCCTATTTCGCATGCTGAGCGGAACAGCTTAGCAGATACCAAAACATGTTTGGTGTCAATCAGACTCGAGGCGATGTTGAATTAGTCAGAAGGAACTGGTAATGCATTCCACTACTGGTTTAAATCTTTAACTCTCACACAGATTCTTATCATGTCATCGAGTTGCTGGTGTGTGTGTGTCTCAAATTATATCTGTTTCACACTCAATGTCAGTTTAAGGATGGTCAAAAAAAAATAATGACACACATATATAATATTTTCTCTGAGAGAAAAGGTGTACATCATAATATTGACTCGGAATTTCAACTGGCCTTCTACTTTATCACGGCAATGCATCCCTAACACCTGCCTTCAAGCAACCCTCAAACGTATAGTCAATAAAGGAAGATCTTGTATAAATAGTCTGGAATATAGAGAATGGAGAATATGGATAGAGAATATTTTCCAAAGTGCGGTGTGTGTGTGTGTGTGTGTTCATTGTCCCAGCTGATACAACCACCAGATCAATAATAAATCACACCACACGCTTTGCCATAAGCCCATGTGTTCATGATTCCATGACTTGATGAAAGCTGATTCGAAGCAGTAATATAAGGAGGAAAGCAACGCAGACATGTAAGGAACTCTGCTCTTCAATCATTCAAAACCCATCTGCTAAGTGTTCTCAGCCGTGCTCCTCTTTACATAAACATTAATGTAGTCACATCCATCAATATTCAAGTCCTACATTTTACACCATGCTGTATACTGCACCATTAAAGGTGAAGTATTGGTGTCAAATATCTCACTGGCTTGTAAAATTACTTGACAGCGAGTGTAGCAAACGTGGGTAAATCTCAAAGTTGTTCTTATAAATATATATGAAACAACTTCTGTGAATCATTATTATTCTGATGATGGTGTACTAGCAAATTTGAATAAAATATGAAGTACACCCCGGTCCGAAACACCTAATGAATGATGTTTACAATCTTCCACACGATAACATGCCAATCTGTGTAAACTGTCCAACCATATTTGAATGAGCATATTTCAATACATATTTAAACCATTCACACGTTTTAGACCGTCCTGGAAGACTTGGTATACCGTAATTCAACACCAGAATCCAGCTTAACTGTAAACAAAATGGTCACTTGCATTTCAGTTAAACAGAAACACACTGACTGTATACTAATATGGAATTGAAACATGTGTTAATGGTTACAGAAAAGGATTGCAATGCGGCCTGGCCGGTGTAAGAGCGAGGGCAGCCGCTTGTGCCCCTGAGAGAAATGACATAGCATTAGCTCTGGTCCGGGAATAAATGGGAGTCACACTCTTTCAAGGCCCCGAATTTTCATTTCAATTTTCTGCTCAACAGAGTTGATGTATGTGGCGAATCACATGGCAAGACCACTCTCCACCTCGGCCGCCACCAGCCTCCTGTTATTCACCGGCATAGAGTAGCCTACCTCTCTGACCTTGCTAGTGTGTGTGTGTGTGTGTGTGTGTGTGTGTGTGTGTGTGCGTATGCGTGTGAGTTTACAGATAGCATCAGCATTGTCACTGAGAGATGAGGGAAGAGAGTCAGGTAGCAGTGTGTTGTGTGAAATGGAAAAAGAAAATCAACATTCACCAACGAGGGGAAACTTGCTTCACAATATGAGCAGACAGTGGATTATGTTGACTGTTAGAAGATGAAACTTGCCTAACTAGGACGCAAAAAACATCTGTGTAAATGTCCAAAAGTGTACTGGTAAACAACAACATGGAATCCTGATCCCCATGTATCTTGGGGTTGGCAGACCTACTTCCAAACATGCCACGATAGGTTTGCTGAGAGAGAACTTTGTAGAAAGTTGGAGCTAGGCCTTCTGTAGCTTTACAAGTTTTATCTCGTCTCTAAAGGTTTCAGTCGAAAAGTCTACATAAAATAGGCAGACAGACCCTGCGTTCCGAATCGCATACTCTTTCTTTTTTCTATTCTACATACTACATCCGACGATAAAAATAATCTAGTTAGGATGCAGTAGGTATACTATTAGGACATACTTTTACTTATTTAATTCATCATAACATCGCGCCTTGATCTTGCCTCTTGTTTTTATATCCGTCGCATCCCCGTTTGTTTTCATATGGAGGCTCCATTGATTTGACGTCACGTCAGGTTCGCACTGTATAATGGGTCAGAATCGCCCAAATAGGATGCTGTTTTCAACACTATAAATCTTGGCTGGATGTAGTAGACACCCGGGTCTTTCTAACCATCCTAAATCTGGTTACAAGAATCGGAACATACTAAATCTTTTTTCTACCATACTAAATAGTAGAATGTATGCAATTCTGAACGCAGGGATAATGTGGCCGAGCACAGATGGATTGCGCGGCGCCCTGCCACAAAGTGAGAGAGGGACATGAACTGTAGTGGGGCAGACAGCAGCAACTTCCACACCTGAGGTCCCTGCCATCATATCAACATAACACAGTAGTATGGTAAAGTATTTTTTGACTGTTGAAAAAAATAAATTCTCCCTTTAGGACAGTAGTGGTTACATTTTAATAATTAGTGATTTTGAAACAATTCCCAAAATACAGTAAGTTGCACATGTTAAGATATAAGAGAAGGAACACTTGCAATCACAGCCCATGTGGCTTTCCAACATTGGTTATTGAAGATGTATTTAAAGATGGTGCAGTTTGGTTGTTGCATCCTAAAAAAAAAAAAAAAAAAAAAAAAAAAAAAAACATGTCCTCCTTCATAAGGTGTTATTGTTTGGTTGAAGACCGTTGGGAATCTGATGTGCAGTGGATTTCACTGTGTTGAAAAACACAACACTGAATAAAGCAACATTGAGGGAATTTGTGGGCAGTCTTTAGTCGAAGATGTTTTCATATTTTGCAGTTCAAAGAAGATATCTAATATGGCTGCAATGCTTTTAGGGGCCACTCACACTAGGGCCGCGGCCCCGTGCCAAAGCTCATTTGCATACTAAAGTCTAGAACGTTTGGCTAGTGTGACCACGCCAACTTGTATTCCAGCACGGAACAGCCCCTTGGCCACGGCACACTTGGGAGAGGTGTGCCGTGGCCAAAGTACAGATGCTAATGAGATGACACGCGCACAAGCAAGGGCACAGGCGGCGTTCCTGACGTGAATTTATTAAGGATGCATAGTCCGTTAACGTCCGCTGCCTTACTAGTCGGCACCAGAATTGCCCACCACTTGGACTTGTAGCTATAATGTGTGAGAATTAACGTGTGTGTAGGCCTAGGTGTGGGCTAATAAAAGAGGGAGAGAGCTAATTAGGTGAGCGCAGAAAGCAAAGCAAAAAGGTTTTCGTGTTTACTCACGTTCGTCAGATGATTTTTTTCTTTTTCCTCCCGTCAGCTTTCATAACTGCCTTTACGCATGGCCCAAAATAACACACCGCGGTCCGGTGATAAGGAAACAGTAGCCTACACCAACAAGAAACTTTATAAAGACACTTAAAAAAACGATCTCTGCTCATACAAAAAGTTCTGACTTGGATTTGATGGAGCGATCGATGCAGGGTTCGACATAACGTATAGCCCGATGGCCCGGGGCCAGTAAAATCATATGCAGGGCAAGTTGATTGGCCAGTCACTGTCCCGCCCGGGCCAGTGACTGGCCAATCACAGTTCAGTATCTTTTTGTAGACTACATCATGGTTCATTGAAATGCGCGTTGAGAGTCGGAATGAAAGCAGTGTTTATTTAAGACTCAATATAATAAACCTAATATAAAATATATTTTTTAATGAAAGGCCAGTGGACAACCGATGCGTGGGCGTTTTGACAGGCAGAGCAACAAGCGGGTGCACTCTCGCTCCGTTGGCAGAGCTGCTGCCCACCGTCCGCCTGCGAGTCGACTTTCTTTGCCCCCTTTCTTCCCACAGCAGAGGTGTGCAGAAAATGATAACTGCGCTTTTCCTTTATCTGCCGCCGTAATGTTACAGTATTTGCATCCAAGCTCCAATGGTAATACAAATGAGAGGCGTTATTTAAACGCTGTGAATGCGTCTCCGGTGATTGTGTCGGTTGTAGACAGAAACGAACGGAGGGACTCCGCTCACTGGACAGTTCCTATAGTCGCGCAGTTTGGCACTGTGTTTTCAGGCTCGAGACATTCAATCAGATCGCGGAAGTCTTTCCCATTGAAATCGCTAACGGGGAGAATATCCCCGGTTATTATTTTAGCCACAAACCACAGTTCATCTGCGCAGCGGCTCACTCGCTGCCGAGATCACACGGTGAAACGCTGCTGTGATCGGACGAAGGCTTTGTGTGTTTCTAAGGTGATTTAACGTCATAGTCTTAGACGAGCGTTTAACTTATGCTGCATATTTTGCACTGCATTGTTTTTTATCAATAGTTTGAAAAAATGGTCCCACACCGGACTCTTATGTGAAGCTGACACTTCATGGAGAAGTGACACTCCTGCAGCGCGCTCATGACCAGACGTGAACTCACATACACGGTGAAATCTCCCATTAAAAAAACGGCATAACCCCCTGATTTTCGGATTTCTATTCTATTTTTAAAGTCAACTTGAGCGCAAGTGGAAAACCGGTCATTCGGTCGACACATTCACATCCCTAATGCATATAGAGAAAGTCATAAAAACAGCCTACCACACCACAAAGAATGATCAGACCTTCATATCTTATTTTTTTTTTTATGTTTGAACATGACTTCTGCAGGTGAACTATTCATTAAACTGCCCAAATTCAAGAATACAAACAACCATCAAACTACTGGACTTTAAAATACTGGCCGACTCCTTCAACATACTTTCAGTTGTAGGCTTCTAATTCAATATGTTTGCCTGGTTTTTATATTATGTGTATGAGCAATATCAACATTTCATATAATTAACTATAAGAAAAATAACCAAATCTAAAGGGAATATATATACTGTTACAGTATAGATATTCCCTTTAGATCTGGTTATCTTTCTTTATTTTTCTAATACAGGTATTATAATTATTGACACTAAATTATGAAAAAAAAAAAGTGTGTGCAGGGCCAGTGAAAATATACAAGGGGCCAGTAAAACTCGGATCCACTGGCCCGGCGGGCCAGTAGGAAAAAAAAGTTATGTTGAACCCTGTCGATGTGTATAAAACCATCCGGTACGTATGGTCTGATGACGGGCTGTTATATTAATAATAAACAGCGTGCTGCACAAATATGAGACTGTCCACCGCGACCTATTACGTCAAGGCTACATTAAAAAAAACAATAGCTTAGCTTAAGGATTCTCGTTGCTCTAATGTGGAAGTGGAATATTTGATGCAAATTTGGCCGGATGAAAATATTCACAAACAGTCGTATAGCCTACAAGACTACGCTCCAAATCCTAAACGCGCACGGTGACGTAGGCAAGGTGCAAGTGTGCCCAGGCCACAAGCAGTGTGAGCACGGGCCAGCGGGGGGAGTGGGGAGGGGGGGGGGGATCGTGCTGAATCGTGCTGAGCACGGAACAGGCAAATGGCACTAGTGTGAGTGGGCCCTTAGGCTGTGTGGTGGCCTTCATCTTGGAGTATCAAGCTCCATTCTGTTTGATTTGAACAATACTGGTGTATCAAACAGAGCGTTCAATAACAGCTAAAGCAAGAAGACATCCTACAGTGACTCCACATCCGCAGTCAGCGGCTAATTGCTAAACCATCTCGTTGACACCTTGCTCGCACTGATTTGTGTGTGTGTGTGTGTGTGTGTGTGAGAGAGAGAGAGAGACGAGTGTAGATAGGCTGAGCATGGGGAGAATAAAGTGTCAAAGGCAGATGCAGATTGGGTTTATCTGTGAGCTCAGGCCTTCCTTTGTCAGGGCAGACTCCCTTCTGATAAAGACTCTTTGAACCTGACAGAATAATTAAAACAGCAGGCGTAAGGAAAAAGCTGACATTTGCATTTTGACCTTTTTGATTTTTACGCGGCGAAAATTGCTACCAGTTTCCTCCAGGACACATTATAATATCAGTCTTCCCTTGTGAATGTGCGCAGGGAGTGAGTGTTTGTGTGTGTAGACCAATGAGCTTAAGATTGGGTTCATGAGTGCATAAACGTAGGTGTACATAATAGTATGCATGCAGGCGTTGTGTATTTATCGGTGTGTGGGAAGAATAAAAAAATAGATTTATGGCATATTACCGGGCCCACCTCTTCATTAAGGAGCTGTTTTTCCAGTAAGCGGACTCTATTTGAATAGCCAAATTGTCCAAGCAGTGTGCAAACGAGGACTAATAGCCCAGTGCCCTTGTCACAGAAGGCACCAAAGTCAAACTGAAGATCTTGGACTTGTGTGTGTTTGTGTGTGTGTGTGTGTATGTGTGTGTGTGTGTGTGTGTATGTGTGTGTGTGTGTGTGTGTGTGTATGTATGTGTGTGTGTGTGTGTGTCATACCTCTGCCCTCTTCTACAAAGGGATGTGAGAGTTACCTGTAGACGTGACTTTCTAACAAACTTAACTGTACTGTTTGCAACACCGATGAAGCTAAACTCAATTTGTGACTTACACTGAAACCAAAATGGATTTTGTCCCTTTTTTTTAAAGGTATCATGGGACTAGGAATAAGGTGCTCAATGCTGCTTCTGTAAATGAATAGTTCAAGATTTTAGGAATGAATATGACAATGGATGGAATGTTGGAAAGCATTTTAGAACCATTATTTATTTCACTGAAACAGCACTGACTGCGATGAGCCAGACAGGGAATTGTCAGGCCCCGAAAGTCTGAGTAAAAAAACACATTTGTTTTGAACCCAGGAGGGAAGCTTATGAAAGCATTTTTGAAAAGAGAATGGGGGAAATAGTTTGAAAATCTCTGACGAATCATCTTGGGTCTGTCGGAAGACACACATCTGAAATACAAGGACGCAATGGTCTCAGATGTCTGTGCTGACTGTGAGACAGGAGGAAAAAAGTGCAGCAGAAATGTGAATCATTTTATAGTTTGTCAATGATCAATCTCTTTAGTAGATGTTATGGAGGAAATAGCGTTGAGGAATGGAACTTACTGACCCATTTATATCGCATTGTCGCAGTTTTTATCTCTGAATTCAAAGAAACGAAGAAAAAAATAGTTTTCAGAACGCACCTAATTAGTTATAATAAGAATGTATGTGTATGCTAACACTTTCAAAAGTGAACCGAATACAGTAGTTACCAATTTACATCTATTCCACTCCGCTTAACTTTTTTTTTATATATATATCTAAAAAGGCGAATACACAGGAATGCTCACTGCAGTGGAAACGTAACAATTAAAAACAGCTCATTAATCCTAGCCATATAACAGCAGAAAATGGCATCTGGTCTATTAGTAGCAATGCAGCACGGTCCCATTCTGTATGGGCCCAAGTTGGTTGGAAATGGTATTTTTTGCAGTAGTCATTGAGAAACGTTTAACAAGAAAAGCCCAGATGAATCTGTGACCAAATGCATGTGTTCTGAGATTTAACCAGCACCTTTATATAGTGCTGCCCAATGTCTTCCATAAAGATCTCTCATTACATTGGTCCATTTCACCACTAAATTTTGCTGTTTACTTCGATTTTAAGCAAAGCAGCTCAGGGTTCACAAACTTTTGCACATACGAAAGTTGGCAAATCATTTGTTTGAACTGTTTTAACAATTCATTTCCGAAAAAAGAAAAATGTTGAACTGAAAAACAAACATCAGTTATTTCATAGAAAAAATACTGGTATTGATAAAAATTAATGATTAAAGGTTAAACTAAATAAAATTCCAAAAGGTTCAAGGGGTTCACATACTTTCAAGCAGTACTGTACATGGAATAAAACCTTGATGTAATGAGCCAAAACATAATCCTGTTATCCAAGCTTTGAAAAGAGAAGCCCATCCATGTTTGGAAAACATACAGCAGATCGTTCAGATACATGCTTGTTAACCTGATTCACCCAATTAGCCTTCACTATAACAATTAGTACAAATATGATTTCAGTGGGAAGACTCAGAGGTCCTTGGACTTCTATCTTATACCGCCACCTAGTGGTTAAAACACACATCTATGTGAGATGTTACTCATTACATCTTCTCTGAAATTGTGTACATTATTCTTTTCTCATTTTCAGTTTCTTTTGAATACCTATACCCTGATTGCAGTAACAGCCACTTACCAAATATACATATTGGTAGTGTAACTCCTGCCAATTCAACTGTTTCACTTTGTTTTGTTTTATCTTCCATTTCTTTGACATTTCTACATTTAAAATAGCTTTTCAGCAGTGTTGAGATAGGCAAGAATATTGCAACTTTTCATTGTACATTTCTTGTTCTTAGGAGAATGTGAAATGTATATTTCTTGTTTTCGTAGGGAAAAGTATGATAATTTTAATAAGACAGGCAAGGTAACAAGTGACCTTTAATATTAAGGTAGAATCACTAAAAGTGTTGTATTCAAGTTTTTATCCTGAAATATATACATAATTGTGAATTCATAAGGCCTCTCTGAAAAGGTATGCCTGGGCTTGTCCTGGGACAGGTCAGGGGTGAGAGAGACAAGGGGGGCAGTGGGGTCCTTGAGCTGGACACACACACCCTCATCTTTACCCCCACCCTCTCCCCTCCTAATAATACACACACCCACTCTCTCTGTCTTCAGACTATTTAAGGCCAGGGTTTTGAGCAAGAAGGGCTGGTTTTTGGGGAAGTCTTGACTGTTCCACTTTTTTGTTCTTTCAGCATGGACGAAAGACTTAGAAGAAAAACTCGAAAGAAACACTCTGAATCTTTTTGAGTGCAAAATACTTAGAAAAATTGAGGGCTGTTCATTTTTTCTTTTTAAGAAGGGGAAGAAGCTCTGAACAAATTCTTCTTTTTTCTGAGAAGTTTGGGAAGGGAACATTTGGGTTACTAATAGGAATTAATTGATGAACCAGGTTTGGGGAATGGCATCGAGTTGAGGTTTAAAACTGTTGAACCAACTTTTCCTGACTATTTGCGTTGCAAAATCACCATTGTTATAAAGATTTGAAGAAATTCAAATTTATATGACTTTGGTGAAAGCTCGGCCATTTACTCAAGGATATTTAAAGTTGTGTAGACAGTGGACAAGCTTTGAAATTGGAGAACTCATGAACTAAATTCAATGTGAACAAAATACATAAAACAAATAAGTTAAGTCTTATACTTCTCTACATATATTAACCACATTAATGGGAGTGTAGGTACTTCTTTTCCTTTCTTTCATTTTATTTTATCTTTTCTTTCTATATTGTGAACATATAATCTTTTTATATTGGTTGAATAAAATTTCTTGAAAACGTTATAAATCCTTGGCCTGAGTTTTTAGTTTAGAGTTGGGAACAAGGACCAAATTAGGGTTTTTCTTTAAAGAGATCTCGCCTCTGAGGTAAGCAATTCAAACCTGCACTACGGCAACACCACTGAGAATTAAGGATACACATCCCATAACACACTCCTTGAAATAGGAGGTAATTGCATTTATCTACTGGCCTAGCTCATCCAGGTGTATGAACTTAGTGAGGACTTAACGGTAGTCTTTTGAAGCCAGGGGTAAATGTGAGGTATTCATCCACCAGAATAATTAAAACCTATTATCTAATCTCCTCCTTTCTAAAAACTTATCTAGGAAAAAGGTCTGAAATCTGGACTTAACCTAGGATAAATTAGAAGAGACATTGTACGTGTCATTAGGGGACAACACAGGGGGAGATCTGGAGATAGGCAGGAGTCAAAGGGTCACATACTTTAAACCAGAGCCTTTAAGGTATTAAAAGGTGTGAAGGTTTTTGGTGAAAAGTAAAACCTTTTGGGAATTGTGTGAATCGGCTTTGGTCCTTCTTTCCACGTTGAAGGATGATGGTCAATGAACACATAAACTTTATATTGGAACAGGTTTATTCAAGGAACAAATAGACTTGGCGGGCTATATATACACGGAAACATCCTGATATTAATTCAAGGGTGTTTAATCTTGTGAAGGGAATACCGGCATATTCATTAGCAGAATGGTTTTCTTATACTAGCCTACTTATTACCTTATTAGTATTGAAAGACAGCTTTTTTCTCGTTAGCTGAATACTCTCATAAACAATATTATGTTAATGTGTTGAAGGAAAAAACGGAAAAGAAATAATATCTGCTTTTCATGTCTTTAAAAAGTTTAAATGATCAATAGATTTGAATATTACCGATACTAAACAGCTACAAGTTATTAAGTAAAGCGTCTTGAATGAGAGCCGAATCCGAGTATATCACAATGACTATGGCTTCAAATAAAAAATGTACACATTTATTTCAGTTTTATTGAGCCCTGGACAGCATGTAAACATGTTAGTGTGGATGACTGAGCGGGGATCCCAGCATGACTGGAAGATGTAGAGAAGTCAGACCCCACATCACAGAGCCATGTTAGAGTTCATGTTTCATGTTCAACAGGGTTTTGGCTTTCTTCATGTTCTTGCCCACTGTTGGAAGAAATGAAAGAGGACAGTTAAGAATGATGACCATGAATAGTTTTTCCTTACCAACAACAGGCTCACTGCAAAAAAATGACCAATCAAGTATGGCTGAAAACAAAATCCAACGCAAGATTATTATATATTCCAATCGTTGCTAGATCCTGAAATTCCAATATGTGCTAGTGTAGCGTTGCATTTGTCTCTTTTTCCCTGTTATTTTTGAGTTAATTGTTGTTTATCAGAACCCAATACATACAATACATGCAGGTCAATTGTACTATGCTGAACATATATAAATGCCCCACTAACTCCAATAGCATTTTGGAGTATTCGTCTTTATTCTTGACATTTCTCGACATAATGAAAAAAAAACTTCCTTATCTGATTTTTTTTTCTCTCCCGTGGCCCTAAAACTCTTTAATTTAGTATGTAGTGTAGTAAGTATGTGATTTGGAAAGCAGGGTCTGTCATGGCTGTCACAATACTGAGGGAGGACGGTGAGGGTTAAATAAGTGCAGGGGCTCATGTAGTCTGTCTTCACACTGCTGACAGGTGACCCTCTCCCTCCCTTCCCCAACCCTCCCTCCCCCCACACTGTCATTACAGAGAGTGGACAGTCACTCACATATTGCCATGTCCTTGGGCTCATAGGTGTAGTAGTTGCTGCTGTACTTTCCCACGATGTCTCGGCGCACAGTCTTGGATGGATCTGCAGAAAGAAAAATAGACATCTGATTAGAATAATGGCCGCGGTGCAGCAACATCTTGGTTAACAGCTTGTCTTTTCTGCAACATAGTAGTGAAACTTTCCCTGCGTTCCAATCCCCATACTTCCCTACTTCCCTACTATTTAGTACGCCAGAAAAAGATTTAGGGTGTCCCAATACATGCACATCAATTGTAGTATGCTGAAAATACATAAATGCCCCCACTAACTCCAATAGCATTTTGGACTATTCGTCTTTATTCTTGACATTTCTCCACATAATGAAAATAAAATCTTCCTTATCTGATTTTTTTCTCTCTCCTGTTGCCCTTAAACGTTTCAGTACTTTAGTATGTAGTGTAGTAAAAAGAAAAAGTATGTGATTTGGAAAGCAGGGTATGGAGAGATAAAGAGGCAGAGCAAGCGGTGAATTGTAAGATATATGTCAACAGATGACAGGTGTCAGTGTGTTGGTATCGTACAGCCATTTAGGACTAAGTGAAAAGCAAGAGTCTCTTATCCTAGATTCCCCCACACACGTCTCCCACACCATCATTAAGAACTACTGAGTCAGTTGGCATTTTTTTTCTCTCTCTTCATCAGACCAATATCTATGCCATCTGTTATGCTCCAATCCTTATTCTGCAAAAGGATTATGCAACATTATTTAGGGTGGAGTTGTGCTGGGCTTATTATAAGGAAGAATGGTGCCAGATTGTTAAGAAAGTCAGATGATAGTGAGTAAGTTTTGCTGCTTGATCAAGTCTTATAGAAACTCAAAGGGCCTTCAGGGATATACATAATAGTTTCAATTGACTGTCCGATTATTAAAAAAGAAATGCTCTGAATATTTACCAACAAAGAGGATTCTGGGTACATAGTGGCCATCTGGGGCCATATTCTTATCCGTGGTCTCTTCCTGTAAAAAAAAAACACATAGAAAGTATTTAAGAGACGGTTACCTGTAGATGTGATCTTTTTTTTAGCTAATCATATTAATATTTAATCATGCCAGATACCTTTAAAGTGTCCACAATTCACCAGTAGATATATGACTAATTGACATTGCAGTTTTAGTTGACTATAGTTTACACAGAAACTTTTAAAATTCTTACCAAATGAAGTTACAATGATGCTAGTATCTAGTGCTTCTATATATGGCTCAACATTGTTCCCTACATGCTGCTATTTCTACATGTGTACACTGTTTAATGCTGTCGACAAGGTTTCCCCTTAAACATCCCATTGACTCACCACCAAGTTGAGCATGATGAAATCCTCTTTGGCCATTTTCTGGATGGATTTATCAGCAACAAATGCCTTCTTCAGCGCTGAAATGAGATTAGAAAGAAAACCAGACTTTAGAGTCATCTTTATAGCAATACTTGGTATGCTCCCGAAATAATTTATGCAGTCGCAACCCACATAAAGAATTAAAAATGGAGCACAAGTGCTTAGTTGCTTATGTGGTCAGAATTGTTTTAGTTATCATAGACTGTGCTCATAACATACACACAGGGTGCCATGCAAGTTAGAAACAGCTTTGCAGAAAATACATGTCTAGTTTTTCTTGCCAGAGATTACACAATGTAATAAGATATAAGAGCAATATTACAGTAGTAATTTACATTGAAATGAAGTACTGATATGCTCAGGATTTCGAAGGCAGGCTGTAAAATATTCTGCTGTTTTCCTCAGACCTGACATTAAGACAGAGTTTGCCCTGTAGGTGGGCTTTATAGTTTATGTGTTTAGAAAAATCCAGTGGAGACTTCCATTGAGTTTACTTCCTGGAAACCAGTTGGGTGATTAATGGATATAACACTAGCCCTTTCTTCATTACCTGTTTGGCAGGTATTAAGGATTGTGAGTTAGAAGGAGGGTGTAAGCCTATAGTATATTCTAACATTCAACATCTTTCAGCCATATTGAAGCAGAATGACTGCAGTATATATACCTTCAGAGTGTGGGCAGTCCACCAGATGATGTATCACCATGAGAGGCTTGCCACTGTGAGAACGAGAACCAAAGAGAAACAACTCACTCACACATTCCTCAACACAATAAGCACAATGATGGGTGTGTGAATGCAGCCTGGCACCTATAATTGCACCTTTAAAAACGAAGTTGCCATATTTTACTAGTAGACTAATCTAGAAGGGAATGTGGTTCTGCGTTAAAAGGTCAACAGTATTGTTTAAACTTTTTTAACATGGTATGGTATTCAAAGATAAATAATATGATTTAACAATATGATATATGAATGAAGAATCCCATGGTGTTTCTCTATTGAAAGTGTAGCTAAGACAACTTTCAAATAATCTTCCAATAGCCTATACGTATCCATATTTAGAAAGCAACAACAACAAGTCTCTGCTTTCTGTGTGACGAGGGGATACTAGTAATGCACATGCATACCATGGGTTTTGTATACAGCTATATAATAGAAATACAGGGCATCAAACTCACAAAGTTCAGAAAACTCGTATCTAAATATTTAAGTCTTTTTTCAAGGTGTAGCATCTTACCTTTCCACCATCTTGGCCAGGCCATCTTCATAAGTTTTGACCCAACTCATTTTATCTCCCCATCCTGCAGGAAAAAAAACTAAACTTTAGGGACTTTCTTTTCATAAAATGTAAACTACAGCCTGGCATGCTAGACAACAAAAGGAGGATCACTCACCTCTTGACAAGGACTCAGTCTTTGTTTTTTTCTGTTCTCCGGCGCTGGCACAGACACCGAAGAACACAGCCAACAAGACCCAGCGGAGAAGCATCACTTCCTATCCTTTCAGAGAACTACAGTGGAATGTCGGCAATTAAATTAGAGTGAATTCCACTGGGATATTTGACTTGGACAACTAGGTTTTTTGACCCAATGCATTCACAAGATTTGCTGATTGACATATAGGCCTATCTGCAGTTCAATTTTCCACCTGCAATGCTGACTCGCCAAACAAGCTTGGCAAGGCTGAGATTCAAATGGCTGTAAATAGGCCTACAATAGCAACATCAAAGAAGCATTTAAGAAAGAGTTCTTCAATGTTAACCTCATATACAATCTACACTACACTGCTACCGTAGGCTACAATCCATCAAGCTTGTGAGCTGTAATTCAATAAGCTGCATACTATAGCCTATAGGCCCTACAACTGAATAAAACATTAGTTTCAAAAAGCAAGATTAAAAATAGGTCCTATGTTGCCTAGTCCTATTTATTTATATAATTAAGGAGGCATCATGCTAATGAAAAAAAAAAATTGATCATTTTGCCATAAAAAGTCCTCCATAATTCAAATATGTCCGTTTCTGAAGTTGTGTGAAGAATCAGAATCAGAATCAGAAAGGATTTTATTGCCAAGAAGGGTTTTACACCAACAAGGAATTTGTCTTGGTGAATAAGGTGCATATAGTTAGACAATAAACAATGAACGAACAGTGACTGTAATATATACAATAAAGGCTATGGTGTCTTACCTTGACAGCACGAAGCAACCACCTGTAGACTGAAAACACTCCTATAGCCTACCTTGTCTTTTGTAGGATGAGTTTTCTATTCACTTAACTCACCAGACAGGTTAATCATGTGCTGCCCGGTCTATTAAATGACTGAAACAGGCACATTGCCTGTTGTTAGATTGCTGAAATTCAGTTATGAGTATAAAGACAAGTGCTAATTGATAGCATGCTGGCTGTCATCGAACACCAACTTTTTACAACATGGATCCCATAGTGTAGGCTATAGCATCAAAGATATTTAAATCAAACTCAGAAGTTAACATAGGAGACTGTTCAGTATTTTAGGCTTGTCAATGAAGTTACACACAAGCAACACACCGCTGGAGGGATCAGCAGTAGCCTATAGTTATTTTTTATTTGAAGTGTAGCTTAGGCTATCCTCTTCTTTGCCTTCAACGAGCACCCTGTGATGCTTGGAAGTAGCATAGGCCTTTAAAATGCAAGTTAACTGGGAATCAATGTATCCTATCTATCTATCTATCTATCTATCTATCTATCTATCTATCTATCTATCTATCTATCTATCTATCTATCTATCTATCTATCTATATATATATATCTATATCTATCTATCTATCTATCTCTAATCAATAGCCTATATCTACCTACAGTATCTCACAAAAGTGAGTACACCCCTCACATTTCTTCAAATATTTCATTATATCTTTCCATGGGACAACACTGAAGAAATGACACGTTGATATAATGTAAAGTAGTCAGTGTACAGCTTGTATAACAGTGTAAATTTACTGTCCCCTCAAAATAACTCGACACACAGCCATCAATGTCTAAACTGAAGGCAACAAAAGTGAGTACACCCCTAAGAAAAAATGTCCAAATTGGGCCCAAAGTGTCAATATTTTGTGTGGCCACCATTATTTTCCAGCACTACCTTAACCCTCTTGGGCATGGAGTTCACCAGAGCTTCACAGGTTGCCACTGGAACCCTCTTACACCCATTCATGACGACATCACGGAGCTGGTCGATATTAGAGACCTTGCGCTCCTCCATCTCCCGTTTGAGGATGCCCCAAAGATGCTCAATAGGGTTTAGGTCTGGAGACACGCTTGGCCAGTCCATAACCTTTACCCTCAGCTTCTTTAGCAAGGCAGTGGTCATCTTGGAGGTGTGTTTGGGGTCGTTATCATGTTGCAATAGTACCCTGCGGCCCAGTTTAATAAGGTTGAGTGCACGTTTTCAGCGTCATACCAAGAGGTTGGCTTTGGAAAATAGACGTATGAATACTGCCAGCATTGCTGATGGGCTTGAAGGGGTGGGGGGTCAACCTGTCAGTGCTCAGACCATACGCCGCACTCTGCATCATACTGGTCTGCATGGCTGTTGTCCCAGAAGGAAGCCTATTCTAAAGATGATGCACAAGAAACCACACAAAAAGTTTGCTGAAGACAAGCAGACTACGGACATGGATTACTGCAACCATGACCTGTGGTTTGATGAGACCAAGATACATTTATTTGGTTCAGATGGTGTCAAGTGTGTGTGGCGGCAACCAGGTGAGGAGTACAAAGACAAGTGTGCCTTGCCTATAGTCAAGCATGGTGGTTGAAGTGTCATGGTCTGGGGCTGCATGAGTGCTGCCAGCACTGGGGATCTACAGTTCATTGAATGTTAACATGTACTGTGACATACTGAAGCAGAGCATGATCCCCTCCCTTCATAAACTGGGCCGCAGGGCAGTACTGCAACATGATAACGACCCCAAACACACCTCCAAGACGACCACTGCCTTGCTAAAGAAGCTGAGGGTAAAGGTTATGGACTGGCCAAGCGTGTCTCCAGACCTAAACCCTATTGAGCATCTTTGGGGCTTCTTAAAACAGGAGATGGAGGAGCACAAGGTCTCTAATATCGACCAGCTCCGTGATGTTGTCATGAATGGGTAGAAGAGGATTTCAGTGGCAACCTGTGAAGCTCTGGTGAACTCCATGCCCAAGAGGGTTAAGGCAGTGCTGGAAAATAATGGTGGCCACACAAAATATTGACACTTTGGGCCCAATTTGGACATTTTAACTCAGGGGTGTACTCACTTTTGTAACCGGCAGTTTAGACATTAGTGGCTGTGTGTCGAGTTATTTTGAGGGGACAGTAAATATACACTGTTATATAAGCTGTACACACGCTACTTTACATTGTAAAGTGTCATTTATTCAGTGTTGTCCCATGAAAAGATATAATGAAATATTTGAAGAAATGTGAGGGGTGTACTCACTTTTGTGAGATACTGTATGTCTAGGCCTATCTCCTATATCTATCTATCTATCTATCTATCTATCTATCTATCTATCTATCTATCTATCTATCTATCTATCTATCTATCTATCTATCTATCTATCTATCTATCTATCTATCTATCTATCAATCTGTCATTATCTATCTATCTATCTATCTATCTATCTATCTATCTATCTATCTATCTATCTATCTATCTATCAATCTATCAATATCTATCTATCTATCTATCTATCTATCTATCTATCTATCTATCTATCTATCTGTCTGTCTGTCTGTCTGTCTGTCTGTCTGTCTGTCTGTCTGTCTGTCTGTCTGTCTATCTATCTATCTATCTATCTATCTATCTATCTATCTATCTATCTATCTATCTATCTATCTATCTATCAGCTGTCTGTCGTTTTTTGTACATTGTTAGTTGTTGCTATGGACACAAGCAGCGCTTAGCAACCGTATGCCCTCGGCGCAGGCGCAGTCTTCATCAATGATGCACTGTGGGATTGCAGAATATTGACATAGCAACCAGTCGACAGAGACGCTAAGTTTATTTCGCCCTGTATTAGTTTGTGCTGTGCCCTCTGTTTTTAAGCCCTCTGCCTTTACGTTTCGTCCGCTGCCATGAACGGGGCAGTGGCAAAAAAGACCCAGGACACGCTGGGAAAAGTGATAAAGAAACCGCCTCTCACGGAGAAACTGCTAAGCAAGCCGCCGTTTCGATACCTTCACGACATCCTCAGTGAGGTGAGACTCAAATGCTAACGTTAGCAAGCTTACTTTCGTTTAACCAACACGACGAGCCTCTTCTGCCCATATCCATGAAAAGGCTAACATCGACTGGATATGAGTCATTTACAAACACCGGCAGTTAGCTGGCTAATATACCCAAACGTTAGCATAAACTAAGCTAACCAAGTAAGGCTAAGTTAGCTAGCTACCATCAACTTCGCAGTAACGGTTCTTTCATCGCCGCTTTCCTCAATCATCGGCGGCTTTTTCCGCTACAGAATGATTAATAGTGTGACCATGCAGTTAAACTATTTGGGTTAATTACCAACCAAAGAACGAGCTGCTTACGTTCACTCGCAATGAATTTAATGATAGGTTATCTATTAAGTTCAAATGGCGAGTTATGTCATCGTTTAGTTGCTAGGCACGACCTTACTTAACACATGGATCATCAAACGATTGTGTTAAGTACAGTATTTCTGGTCCCTCGAAGCCGTCACGTTGAGTTCACGGATGCTGAGCAGCTTATAGCATCTGGCTGTTTGACAATACTATAGTAGGTTACGTTGTTCTATAATAAGTCCCTGTTAAGAGCTATAAAAAAACATTGTTACTGTTCTTGGATTGTGTTTGTGACTCGTTCAAAGCTGCTTGCACAGGTGCTGCACACATTCGCAAGTAAGTTACATGTGTACAGGGCATGGTACAGGAACGAGCTGAGAGGCTTAGTGATAAGGTCCACAGTAAAATGTCTGTTCCCCCAGAAGTTTGGATCAGTTTAGTAAGCCACAGCAGCTGCTACTGACAGGCCAGGTACACACCAGCTACTACCTGCCAATCACAAGCATTGGTTTTATTTAATAGGATATTACACGTCGGATAAATCAGATGGTATGAACAGCGTTGCATTCACTGATATAGAATCCAGATACAAATACAAAGCGCACCGCCACCTACCCAATGCCCATAGTTAAAATGGTTTTACATTTTCTAACACATATTCATGGGGGCAGTAGGAACCAACTGGTTCCCAACACGGTTTAAAAAAACAACATAATGTGTGTATTTTATATGATAATGCCAATGCACAATAACACACTCATTTGTTAATTTTTTGTGTTATGAACTGTCATCTAGTTTAATGATGTAAGCAAGACAAACCACACTGATCTTGACACTTTAACACAGATACAATATGATTATTAGTAGGCCATTTTCTTGTTGTCCATGGGAATCTAATATATATTTATTTTACATTACCAACTTAGGTGTCAATCAAAGTCAAATCTGTTTTAAACTGGAGTGAGATCTCTCATTTTCACTCTCCACCTGTTGAGTGGTATAATATTACACTAAAGGTTCATGTATATTAGATAAAGGAAAGTGTGGGTTGGCATGTGTGACTGCTTTCCTCTGATTAGCAGCGTGTTTGATGGCACAAATAGACTGAAATCAACTGAAATGTCTTGAACAGGACCATCAGGGCCAGCATTTATTTCCAAGTATTCATGAATTAACCATAGCAATCAATAGTGGTCCCACAAACTAGTATTTCACCTGTTGAATCAAAATGAGCTATTATTAAGTTTAAATTAATTCTTACAAAGTGACTCTATCAAGGACTAGTGCTACATACTGTGAAATTGCTTACACATATTTCGATACATCAGCTACTTTAAGACTGATGCTGTGTTATCTCTGGCTAACGGTGGTTTACAGATTGTCAATTTTAGGAATGTCTTTTTATATTATCTGATTATCTGACAATTGTGTGTGAAAGTTTTATTTCTCACCACTTTCAGGTCATCAAGACGACTGGTTTTATGAAAGGCCTGTATGGAGAGAATGAAATGAAGTCAGACAATGTTAAGGTAAGTTGATCCAGCAGGGTAAACTGTTTAGATTTGATTTGTTGTGTCACCTCTGTGGCCTACTAAACAACACAGATAATACAATACATTGCTTAATACTCTTCCCCTCATATTAGTTTGTCTCTGTTAAAGGTGGAGTCAGTCATTCTTGAGAACGATTATTGTCATTATCACTTTTTGTCAAAATCAGTGACTATCTCCTCACGATCTGCTACTTACTGTGTGTGTGTGCGTGCGCGTGCGTGCGTGCGTGTGTGTGTGTGTAAGAAACATAGGCTCTGTTAACTGGTATGTATAGAAAGGGGTCCCACCGTAGCTAGCAACATGCCCATTTACAGAGCCAAGGCTACGTATTAACGCTGGATTTTGTTGCGAAGCGTGCACACACAGTACGGACAGGCAGTGGATCGTGAGGAGATATTCAATGATTTTGACAACAAGTGATCTCCAGAATTGCTGACTCCGCCTTTTAATATGCTTGCATGTGTACAGAAATTGTTTCCTCTATATTATTTGTGTGTGAGGTCCGCTGCATCTCCCATGGGACAATCTTAAGAGCTTCTGTGTGTGTGTGTGTGTGTGTGTGTGTGTGTGTGTGTGTGTGCGCGTGGGGGGGGGGGGGGGGGTAACCCAATACGCTGCCTGTGTGAAACACTGAGTGACAGGCTCTGGCAGGACATGACTAAGAAGAGGGCCTGCTATCGCTGCCAAGGTGTCAGAACTCAAGTCTGCTGTTTGAGAGCTGACCCCAAATCAATAGAGATTAGCTAGATGCTTGGCTTTGATAAATGTCTCTGTTTGAAACTGGAGGCCTTACAATGAGCAGGTTGCTTTAAATAAATAATGATAATTTGCCATTGCTCTATTTACTGGATTTGAATTGAGGATATTTACTACAGAATGAGAGAAAGGAAAAAACAAACTGTTTCCCCAAAATGGCAGTTAGTCATGACGACTGCATGCTTTATTTATTCTCAATTGTAATAATGCTAAACAGCGATCATATAATATGAGTCATTGCTTGAAGCCTACCGTCATACAGGGGACATTTCATTAATTGTCTGAAGAGCATCTCACTCAATAGAAAATCTGTCAAGTAACAGGATCAACACTGAAAAGGTCAGCCTATTATCAGATGCTACACAGAAGGACAAGATGGTTACACAAGTCCTTATATTACACCGTTGGCAGGCCTTTCACATGCAGCTGGCTGATACACTAGAAGCACTGCTTAGCCGGGTCATTTCTCCGGGTCATTACAAGATCCCATCAATTTAATCAAAAGAGGAATGAGTATTTGCTTTTGTTTGCTGTGTGAAGTAGTCAAAGGACTAGGTTGGAGTTGGACTTGAGTTTCTCTTCTCAACAAATACGCTCGCTATGTAGAATTGTTAGCATGTTAGAAGAAACTTGCATTGAACCCAAGTTACCCTGCCAGGAAATGCATGTATCTCAAGGGATTTATCATTGTAAACTGTGTTGGAAAATAACTCCCATTGGAGTTCCTTTTACTTTCACAAACACATCCTCTCTCCTGTGTTCACTCCCTGTTGATCCTCGCATCTCGTTTGTTTGTAGGAGAAGGACTCTAAGATCATCTTCCTCCAGAAAGCAATAGATGTGGTGATGCTGGTGAGTGGAGAGCCCCTGGCAGCAAAGCCCGCGCGCATTGTGGCCGGCCACGAGCCTGAGAAAACCAATGAGCTGCTACAGGCCATCGCCAGGTGCTGCCTAAGCAAGGTCTGTGTTCTTTGTATTTCATTTATTCATCATGTTGTCATGTGTTTACAAATACAGTTATGCCAGTACACAAAGGTAATACAGGGTATGTCATTTTTCCACAATATTTTTACTCTTTGGAAAATTGCATAGCCACCTCAGGGAGAACTTTGAAATGTTTTAATTGAACCCTAGAGGTGTAGTGGTGCCTTGGGAATAATTGTTCTGATACATAGATAGATACTGTGTTATGGCCCGTCACAAATGGCTAATGTGAGTCAGACAAGGCAACTGGTAAAATACCTGACACCAACCTTGCTGATTAGTAGAATTAAAAAAAAAAAAAAAAAAAAAACATTTATTTTTAATTTTTTTGCAATTTTTTGGGGGGGATTTCGTGTCTACACTCACTGTCACAGTGGTACATTTGACTTTTACATTGCTGTCTCACTGCTATGTTGTGCTGCACTGTTGAACCCTTTTGTTGGGCCCTTCCACTGGGAGGGTGATGTCAGCACCTTTTTAACGGTTTGAGTTTTAGTGTTTTGCTCAAGGACATTTCAGATGAGCATATAATTTGAAGGACCCTCTGCACACTGTGTTACCTTCCTTGTTACATACTCAGATACTATTTTGTATTTTTAATTTGTATTTTAGCTGCATTAAAATGAATAATTCTCCTTCCTTTGATCTGCAGATTTCCAGTGATGACGCAGTGAAGCGAGTGCTCGCGGGAGAAAAAGTTGAAATTAAGACCAAGGCCAGCACCTCAAGGTCCCAGGACAAGGAGAATAGAGAGGGACACGAACGTCATGTCGATAAGGAGGTGAGAGTCCTCAGCCCACAAAAGCACGGAAGTGGAAATGAGTTATACACTGCTCTATCCTGCATATCGTTAGCCTCATAGCATAATTGCCTAAATCATATTTACTCCACTCTACTTTTACTCTACATCTACTCTATGATACATCTACTCTACATCTACCTTACCCTACTCTATAACCCTTAAAATATGACTTAGGCAATTATGCTATTAGGCTAACGATAAGTAGATGTAGAATAGAGTAAAAGTAGAGTAGAGTAAATATGATTTAGGTAATTATGCTATGAGGCTAACGATATGCTGTGACATTTACCTTGTTTGCATTAAGCTTAGAAGTAGTTGGTAAAAAAAAAACATGGTTTGAGTGTCCTAATACTAAGCCATGTTCTGTAATGAACTATCTCAGGAGAAAATAAAGATCACAGAGCGCAGCGGGAGCCGAGACCAGAAGGACCCAGACCAGCCCAAAGAGCAGGAGAGCAAACGCAGAGACGCAGAGAAAGAGTCTCACCATGACCGAGAGCGCTCTGACAAACACCAACGCACCGAACAGGAGCCGCACGCCAAAGACAAGAGCAGAGACCGAGAGAGAGACAAGGACAAAGACAAGGGACGCGTCAAAGAGAGGGACAAGGGGAAGGACAGAGAGAGGGACAAAGAGACAAAGGAGAGAGACAAGGGACGAGTCAAAGAGAGGGACAAGGAGAAGGACAGGGAGAGGGACAAAGAGACAAAGGAGAGAGACAGAGAAAAGACCAGAGAGAAGGATTCACACGGAGACAAACGAAGAGACAGAGACAAAGAGCCCAACAAAAGTGGAGACGGTGGCAATAGCAAGGTGCGCATCTCAACCATACGCACATCAATTAATGGTAGCATCACATGTCATTGTTTACATGCTGTGTGTATGTTTGTTTTAAGGCGAGAATTTCGGAGGAACCAAAGCAACAACCCAGCCCCGAAGAGCCTAGCAAAGCAGTCAAACCTGTGCCAGCGGTAAGTTCCATCTGTCTGCAGAAAAATGTTTGTTGAGTCTATTATTGGGACCATTTCATTGTTTCATCTGCAATCAGGGTGTTGCAGGGTTTCTTGTATGTGAAGTCAGCCAGTTAATTAAAAAAATCGCTTTATGATTTGAAATGTTAAATTAAACTTGACACTTTAAACCTTGTCAAAATTTAAAATTTGTTTTCTAATGTTGACCTTAGACCATCTGATTGGTGTCCAAACCTGCAGAAACATTCAGTAGAAAATGAAATTAGCTGATGATGGTTGGTCATTTGGGCTACAGTGTATAACAGACATGTTTCCCTTTTATTATGTGTATAATTAATTAACATGACTGGTAAGTGCATAGTGTAATGCTTGTCGTCTTTCCCTCTGTAGCCCGCAGAAGCAATTGAGAACCTGGTAAGAACACATCCAGTTAAAACGTCATCAAGCTTCTGTAATGCAATTCAAATCCAAAAACTGTATCCATTCATGCTTCATGCAATGCTTATTGTCCTAAAGTTCTATCTTTTTTCCTCCCCTCACAGCCCGATAGTCCAGCTAGAATACCTCGGCCATCATCTGCCAAAGGGCAGAGACGGAGACCCAAAACTGGGGGTCAAGGTAACCCCTTTTTGAACACCCTATTTGATTTTTATTGTTTAAATGTTACAAATTGAGCTAATAAACTGAACTTCAATTTTTTTTTTTAGTTGCTGCAGAAGTTATCTCAGCTAATTTTATAATCTAACATCTAATTTGATAATAAGGTGATTGTGTGCAGAATGCTCGTGCCAGAAACTTATACAGTGGTTTTGTACAGATAAATAAATACATATTAGCAGGTTCTCAATAGTATTTAAATTTAGGGGGGAGGTGGGAGGCACGAAAAAAATTCTGTGCCCTTGACAGAAAATAATTGAGAACCACTGGTCTAATAAAATCACTGACTAGTTTCCTTTACTGTGAGCTAGGAGTGACTCATTAGGAGCACTCCTGGCAAAAGCAGGAAAGAGAACTTAAGACAATATAGGGAGAACTGACAAGTAAAAGTTTTCCCCAAAAAAGTCCCATTGCTGTTTAATCATTGTCCTGGCTGTATTATAAATCAACTAACAATGCCTTTGTCTTTTTCTGCTCCCAACAGATGAATCTGACAGTGAAGGAGGTAGTTGTTTTTTTTTCTTCCTCATCTATCTAGTTCAGCTGCATGCAAAAAAAGATGATAAAGGTTTTAAAAAATGCACACAAGATCTGTCGTGGAAATGGGGCAAACATGACAGGAGAGCTGATGCACTTGATATTAAATGCATTTTGAGCATTGTTGTGATACGTTTTGAGAGTATTGAAACATTCTCTTGTTCGCTCCCATAAATAAACCAAATAGCCTATTTTTGGTCAATACTTTTAACTAGCTCACTACTACATCAGTACTGAAAGCAAGAGGCATGAAATTAAAGATGTTCTTATCTGACTGAAAGAAATGTTCACCAAAATGTCATGGTGCTCCTCTGGGCTCAGGCTTCATGTTGAGTCGCAGGGTGCAATCACTCATTGAGTGACACACTCTGTTATTAAGGGCAACAATGTTCTTTGTTAAAGCTGCTATAGCATCTGAGCAAGTCAGTCCAGTTTATTTGTAAAGCCAAATATCAATGTCTCAATAGGCTTTACAGGCTTAAAATAGCAACGGTTCAAGACCCATCCCAATCCCCCTCGAATGCCAGGGGAAAAAATCCACAACACTTTGCAAGGATAAAATGGAAGTAGTCTTACAAGAGTCAAAACAAAGACAACACTGTTAAACAATCTGTTGTGCTATAGAATAGGAGCAGAAAGTTCAGAAAAGTCCATTTGTTGATCTTCACATGAATGTTTGGAGTTTTAGAACACATAGTCAACCTTTTAGCATAGGTACTCAATGCAGTGAGGCAAAGGCTGAGGTTACAGCCACAGTGTTCTGAGGTAGCTTAGCTTCGTCAGAGGGGTAATTTAAGCCAGAGAAAAAGGGCATCGGTATGTCCGTGTCCTAAAGTGTCACTGTACACAATGCTACGGACCGGTCTAATCCCTGCTCTATTATTCTGAGATAACTCAAAGCTATTGCTGTCCTTTCACAGACGGAGATGGTCCGTTAGCCCAGAGACCTGTCCCACAGGAAAATGGAGACATGGCAGGCTCCTCAGTGCCATCCGACATGGCTTCCAGGTCTGTACAGTCAACAGCAAACCTGCACTCATATTGCATTTCTCAACAGGATGCTCACTGCACATTTCTCCTCACTAAAAATATTTTAGAATAACTATTCAATAAATAATACATGAAGCTGAAGGTGCTTTTGTTGAAAATGTTACATTAAGAAAAAGAAATATGGTTCATGGAACAAAATAGAAATGATTGCATAATTGTTAACATTTAATTTTAAAAAATGGTACGTTAACATTTCAGTAATATGTTTTAATCCTTTTCCTCCTACAGCAACAGGCGAGTGCCACGGCCTAACAGTGCCCGCCCAGCACCTCCCCGCGTCAAGAGGCAGGAGAGTTACTCTGATGTCACCCCAGCTGAGAGGTGAGAGGCATGACAGACATCTGATTTCTACTGCAAAGAATGAAAATGTCCTCTCTCCTCTGTGAATTCATTCTTAGTCTGAACTACTACCAGCCAGCGGGAGAGATGGATGACTACTTTATTATGGTTATCTTTATGATTATTATTATCACTATTTAAAAAAAACTGAATGAAAATCACGGAGCGAGTGGAGCAAGTCTAACTTTTCAATAGTTCTATTTTAATAAAGCTGTTTTCAAGAAGGCACATGTCTCTCATGCATGTCTATAACATTGCACAGTAAAGAGTCAAGCTCTTTTGTCTGTCTTCCAGGATGTCCAGTGCCAAGCCCTCAGCCCCAGTCATCCTGGATGGGAAGAGGCTGTCTGAGGATGAGGAGGACGAAGATGAACAGTTTGTGGTGGAGGAGTCGGTCCCTCCACCTTCAGAGGCTCCTGACATGGTGGTAAGTGGCTGGAACGGCAACTTGTATGAATACCACACACACACACACACACACACACACACACACACACACACACACACACACACACACACACACACACACACACACACACACACACACACACAAAAAACACAAGCTTTGGATTGTTATAATATACCCAGTTTTTCTTTATTACAGGAGCCTGCGCAAGAACTCAATGGTGAAGACACACATGGTACGCTGTCTTATTTGTTTCTAATTCCCACTTATCTTTGAAAGGGCAATATTGCCACATTTTTCCCTTGATTTTCTGTGTGTTGATGCTTTGAGGAAACAGATTTCTTCACTTATCTTTTCATTGTTCCTCTCACTGTAGGTGGCCTTGTGAAAAAGATCCTCGAGACCAAAAAAGACTATGAATTGTCCCCATCCTCCCCCAAATCTAAAGAGCAGGTATGTACAGCTATAGTGGTATTTCCTTTCTGTGTCCACTACAGGGCAGTATCAGCCTAGTTCTCTCCAACCTCATCAGTGACTCAGAACTATAATTCTAAACCTCTGCTATCATTTCCATCAGCCTTTCTTTGCTCGAAAGTTACCTAACGCAAGTGTTTTAAACCGCAGTGAAATGCCCAGTGCAACCCTGGTTATTATCAAAAGAGAGATATAAACACAGAGAGGTGTAATTGCGCAGCCTCGTAACCACAAAAATGTTCCCCTTCAGTGAAGCTGAAGGGCTAATAACCAGACAGGCCCCTTAACAGACCACACACAATTGACACACACATCAAGATGTCTGGAGCAAAATGAGCTTGTTTTTCTGGGATTTCTCAATGTCTTAAGTAGCCTTATTTTTTTTTTTATTACAGACTTCACTGTTCTGTGTACAGTTTGAGGGTATTTGCCATCTTGGGAACTAGCTATCAGAGCAATCTAGCTCTCACTATTCCCACTCCTTGTATGTGTGCTTGGTTGGACTTATTGTCTTGGTATGGACTTATTCCAGAAAAAAAGACAATGCATAACCAGGTTTTCATTCATTGGGCTTTCCTTGTAAAGTTCCTTCTTTCTTCTTTTCTCACCTCATATTAGTCACCATAAAGCGTCTTCTTTCAAGGTGACGCATTGCTTGCTGCAGTTGCTCATGTATTCCCCCTTGTGTCAGCTTATTTATCGGCCAGAGAGAGAGTCATTTTTCATCGTTATTTGGAGTGTGAATCAGTGTGAAGCTTACAGTTTGGTCTGTAGTCAAATGGTGTGAGGTGGCGTATACGCTGTCTTGCTTTGGGTGGTCCTCTGCACTGAAGCGTTCCAATCCCAGGCATCCCTTCCCTGGCTGACCACCCTGACTCTGATGGATGCACTGTTTTGGCCTATCGCTCAGGCAGAAAGGCCCTCTCGATCTATCCCCTTAGACATCAGCCCTCGTAACTCACACCTGAAGATGTCTCACTTTAGCCACCCGCCAGTAAACTGAAATGGCTTGACGGGAATTTAGTAGGCCCAGCATTTAACCAAAATCGCATATGAGCCCACCTCAACACCTCTGTTAAAAAATAATCTCCAACCAATACATCCAACGGTTCCAAACACATATAAACACATGCAAAAAAACATTTGCAGGCCAAAAAGCAAAGAGCCCCTCTATTTGGATAGAGCGGCTCTTTGTGTCACATGAGCATGGAGTTTATCCTAATTTTCTTAATTCAGCCTTCTCAGTTTTCAGGGGTCCCAAACCTTAGTTTCAGAGAGTCCTGTATGGTCTTCTTCACGGCTAACTCAGAGCAGGTATGTCTGCTTGCACATAAGAAGAGTTGAGTCCAGCCCTCCATCATTATTGGGCCTTGCCTTTTCAGCTGTATAAAGAACTATAATGACTTCCTTCCAGACATGAAAGGGTGGAGAGGTCAGCTTAATGGAGTGGTTGTTTTCTTCTTCTTGTAATCACGGGTAAAACAGCAGGGTCAAAAATGTAAATATTGAGCTTCCTCATTCTATGTGGTATGACAGGTCTGAAATTTCAGCTGCCGCGGTTCATTTTCCCTAAATGCCAAAGTTTATGAAAACACTGTCTCTCTCAGTGAGTCACACACCACCCTGATTTAGAAATCCAACATCATTTCACTTCCAAGAATATTTGAATTTGGACCATTTTGTATATTTTATGAAATTCTACTCTATATGTTATTTTCCCCCATTGTAATTTATGTTCTTTGTCATTTCTGAATCAATTTTTGCTTTTGTTAATGCTAGTGCCTAGCTTGCCCCATTGCGGTTCAGATGTAAATAAAGGGAATTCTCAAACAGTCCAATGATTGTATTTTTGCCGTGTCCCGCCACAGTGTGCGTGAGTGAAGAATTTGCTGTATATTTATGGGGATGACCTTCCTCATGACCCCTTGGCGGCATTGTATATTATTCCAAGATAGTTCTCTTTTTATTTAGACAGAATCTGCCCCTCGCAGCAGCTGCGTTTTCATAAGATTTTTTAGTGTGTACTCGTTTCCCCCCTTTTCTTTACCCCCATCAAATTAGCCTTGATGAAGGTTTGTAGTGTATAAATAAACCCCGTGGCATACAAATGGATGGCTGTTGAGTGAGAGTCACGGAGCAGAAGAGGCCAGAATACTCTCTGCAGAATTGTCAAGAAAATAAATACTCCTCTCTCTGCAGACCTCTGTGTCTTTGTAAACATCCAGACCCCTTTTTTTTTTTTTTTTTTTTTTTGAGAAATTTAAAGGAAATGGCCCTGTGGCATTCCATTAGCCATATTACTTTTGAGGAGGGTTATATTGACTTGACTAGATTTGTGGTCAGGTTTATGAAAGGGTACACACCTACCAGAATCACCCACAATCTGTTATCAGACCAGGCCTCAACCTGAACAACACACTTTGATTATGATTCAAATATATAATCTATAAGTCATATCCTCAAATACTTTAAAGAAGCCTTTTATGTCACTGATAAAGTTTGTATGACGATACACCTTTTTTAAATGCAGTGTTGAGCTACCGCAGTACATCATCCCTTTGTTAGTTTCCCCTCAATATGGCCCGTTGCCTGGGGTCCTGATCTCAGTTGTCTCCCTAAGGGGCTACAGTGACCTTACAACAACATCCTGTGACCCCCCCCCCCCCCCATTGGCCACAAGCTTTCCTCCTCACCTCAATGACTCCAAGCTATTTTTATGATGTAGCTGGACTTTTTGAATGGCCTGCTATGAAAAATGGTCAGGAAGCTCATAAACACCACCCAGAGCCACTTTTCACCCATATGCTTTGCAACATGGCTCACCTCTGAGGCCCACTATGTAAAAACCATCATCGGTATATTTCCACCAGTGGAGACAGTAGTTGTTCCTATAGAAGCTTGGGAGTGTTCATATGTGTTCTTAAAATGATTTATACACCCTAAAAGACTTTTCCATCTACAATTTTTTCGTAGTTGTGTTTCTAACTATAGGGCAGTTAACCAGAGTTGGTAGCGATGGTCTTTAGCAACTGACATTTGAGTTTGCTGTGCCACAACCTACTTAAAGGTTCAGTAAGCGAAATGGTCAGTTTAGCTAACTTCCTGTCAGTGACTGCAGTTAGCAGTCCTCTCCCTCGTCCCTACGTCACCACATTAATGCACTGCGGTCTACAAGCAGCGAGTTATCTAGCATCATTTCAGATCCAGAAGTGTGATAAAACATGATGAAAACCATCAAAACAGACATTGGGAAGGATTTTTACCTGATCCGCCATTGTAGGCGCATACACATTCAACCATCTGTCGCTCTGGCGTGCACCGGCAGTGAGACGGGTGCCAGTTTGTAGCGTTCTCTCTTCTGATTGGTTATCAGTCCAGTTTTTCGAATCCCTGAAAAGTTTATTTGCCGATTACATGCAGAGCGAGTGATTGAGAGATCGGCTTTATGAAGCGCGCACACTATATAAGTGATCACTGTAATGAATAAAGAGCGATTGAACACTTGTATTAACATAAATAAATCGCTTACTTCACCTTTTAAGCCAGTGTAACCTCAACTTAAACCCATTCAACTTAATGGTGGACGCAGCAGCTCTACAGAGAGCTTTGTGAATGTGTCTCTTATCATCCTGGTCCTTCCTATCCTCCAAAGAGAAGCCCATTAATGAACAGAACAGTAAAGAATAAATGGATGAATGAAGCCCCTCTCCTTATGATGGAAGCTGATCTCCCTCCATTACCTTGTCCACTAGTGTCTAAATGATTGTTTTCTCTGCTAATGATACCTTAGGGTTTCCGCCCCGCTGATGGGCTGTATCAGGCATGTCATTTTTCTTGTCAGAGGATACTTTGAAGAATGTTTTCTTTTTGCCTTCAGAAATGCCCTGCAAGAATTCCATAAATCACGTTTTTGCATGCATACCCTAATTAAACTGATTAGGCTTGTGCTGACTGTGATGGTTACATTGTAATGTACCTTGCAATTTTTTAAATATGTCCAACAGAGCTTATTCAGTTGTCTCTCATTTGCAGAAGACACGAGCAGAGTTTGTTGTTGAAATGAGTTTGTCCGTCATAAATTTAGTTAATCATTTATTTAAGCTGTACTTATACAGGAGAGAGACATCTTGGTCAACAATATGAAACTGTGGCTGTTAAACCGATCTGCCTCCTCTTATTAGTCCACCTGCCCACTCTAGCACCAGCCAAAGGCAGTGTCTGTCCTGTTGCCTGGTGCTTTCATCACCGTCTGAGATAATGGGAAAACCTGCCTCCCCTCCTCCCCTCGCCCCCTTACCCCTCTGTGGTCACCACGTCTAAATATTGTTCTGTGATCCGGGTGAGAAAAAAGGCAAACTGGGAGCACACAGGTCTCGTAGACCCCGACAGAGACCTCCATAAAGCTGTGATTTATATCCCCCCGGACAGAGTGCACACCAACCAGGGGTCATGTTTTTACGCCAAGTTTTTTAACTTTCCAACAGAGAAGGGGGGGGGGGGGGGAGGTAGCAGCAAGGGGACGGCAAATAGAAAGAAGCCACAGGTCCTGTCTGGTTGGAGCAGACCAGACCACAGCCAGGCGGGCTGAATGAGCCGTACACTGTTTGTCTAGCTGCAGGGTTCACAGCGTCCAGTGGAAAGCCACCCACCTTGTTAGGGGACCACTGGTCAAAGCCATCTCACACCCTCACACGTTTCAACCGTCACACATATCAGAGTCAGGTTTTTCTTAAAGAATTTGTACTTGTATCCTGAAAAGAAATGCTGGCAAACAAAGGTGTTTGATATCATTTTCTTCAGTGCGGTCTTGTCTAGTCAAGCTGCCTTTTCCAATTGTACCACTGGGCTGTTTGGTTTAATTGAAGATATGTCTTGATAAGGAAAATGCTAAACGTGCCAGCTATGCATATAGCATACGTTGCCGGCTACGCTAGCAGACTCCTATGACAGATTGTTTGTTTTGAAGGGAAAGCTGTCATTTAGTTTACACACTGTCGCAAATAGGATTTCTGCTGCCTCATGAAGGCAGGTGCTCCCATCGGGGCAGCCAAAAAGCATAAATTGAGCCAAGAAGTGAACTTGAAAGGAGGCATAAGTGTAGTAGTTGTTACTCAATACTGTAGTAACATAACCCCACTGCCACAGCCTGTTACTAAAATAAACAAGACCTAGAGTGTGTGTGGGGGCTGTGTGTATCCACTGTATGCTTCGCCTGAACCTCTGCTTGCTGCTTGCTGTGTGTGTGTGTGTGTGTGTGTGTGTGTGTGTGTGTGTGTGTGTGTGTGTGTGTGTGTGTGTGTGTGTGTGTGTGTGTGTGTGGCTTTAGGGTTTCAATACTGAGTGCCGTTGCATTACACATACACACACACACACACCCACACACACACACACCCACGGAGGCCTTGCGAGGCCCAGCTGAGCAAACATCCTTGGGTTTGCTCCCTGCCAAGGGAGGTCCTTCCCTGATACCTTCCTCTCATTTCTGCCATCGAGGGACTGAGTGTAATTGGTATAAACCCCCCTCCTCCTCCCAACCGCACACCATACACTGGAGGCCTTCATCAGCCAGTCCCCCTGCTATGGCCAACACAATTCAGCCGCACGTTTGATCTTTATATATACAGCTAGGTTGGTAGAATTCCTGCCTAACATTTTTAGCCTTGAAATCCTAAACCACTAAATGCAGCCTTGCTCTGGTTCTGGGCATTTGAGACTTTGCTGGCAAAGGTAGAATTCCTAAAGAGGGTTTATTATGTTTTGGTCTGGGGACACACAAGTGATTTTTTGGTGTTCAGACAGCTGTTTGATACATTGTTCAGCTATGCAGGTTATGTGGTCTAGAAGAACCTGCTTGTCAAATTAAAGGTGGAGTCAACTATTCTGGAGAACACTTGTTCTCAAAATCACTTTTTGGGAAAAATCGTTGAATATCTCCTCACAATCCACTGTGATAATACACAGCCTACGCTGTGTAAACGGGGATGTAGCTAGCTATGGGGGGGGGGGGTGTCCCACTTTGTTCACAGAGCCAGGGCTATGGATTAACACCAGATTTACAGTTTGTAGGTCTTGAGGAGATATTCACTGATTTTGTCAAAATGTTTTGATTTAGTCAAAGAGCGTTCTCTAGAATTGCGCATTCCACTTTTTAAATGAATCATTCCTCATAAACCAACACGTATGCTCCTGATTTGATGTTGCTAATCTTTGTCTGTTGATTACTCTGAATGATTTACTACTAAAGCTCACCCACTGTCTTCACCACCTGCACTTCCAGAACGTGGTGTCTGAAGCAGCACGCAAGAAAGAGCGTGACATGGTGAGCAGGGAGATAGACAGACTGCGCTCCTCCATCCAGACAGTGTGTCGCAGCACGCTGCCTCTGGGCAAGATCATGGACTACATCCAGGAAGACATGGACGCCATGCAGGCTGAACTACACACCTGGAGGAGGGAGAACAAGGAGCACGCTCAGGCCCTGCTGCAGGAGCAGAGGTGGGGTTAACACACTCTCTCTCTCTCACACACACACACACACACACTCAAACACACACACAACAAGCAGAATTTTGTTGAAACTAATTTATACAGAATCAGTTTCTTATACATTGGTGTTGTCTGTAAAATAATACTTGTACCATTTATTTTGGAATCACTTAGATTAATTATTTGGTGCACAAGTAATGTATGAATGTAATCACACTGTCATTTTACATAATATAGTTCCCATGTTTCTGTGTTTTTGCATGTATACAGCTTGTCATCCTTATTGGTCTTTTTCTATGTGCTGCAGATGGACAGACAGGGCAGTGGAGCCTCTTAAGGCAGAACTAACAGAGCTGGAGCAGCTGATCAAGGACCAGCAGGACAAGATCTGTGCTGTACGGTCCAACATACTGAAGAATGAAGAGAAGATCCAGAAGATGGTGACTGGAATCAACTTCTCTTCCAGAACCTGAAGGGAGAAACAAAAGGTCAACCAAGAAAAAAACACTTTTCCTTAAAAAAATGCACTGAAGATGTAGTGATGAGCAGTTTCTCCTTCACAATAATGGTAAGACCACTTTGTCTTGGAGATGACGGTGGTGGGATGGGACCAAACATTGCACTTTGAGGGTTTTTTGTGAGAGATGAACTTAAACATGTCAAACAACATATAGGTCAGATGTTGGTGAATAAATGCTTCATGTGAACTCTACTCTGACATGTGCTGTGACTGACTGACAGATACATAAATGAATCACTACAAAATATCTTCCTTCTCTGCCCACTAACCTTATCCAATGTTGACATCCCTCTTCTGTAACGGTGCCTTTCTGGAAGGAGCCAGTGCACAGCTCATGGCTTGGAAGTTAGGACTAAATAGTTGTATTTCATGCTGGGTCAGTTGGTCAAAAAGCCTTGTATGTTTCAAGAATATTTACTTTTGGACCAGCTCTACAACAACAATTAATATTCTCAAGTCACATTCAATTGTTTGATCTCAGGTGAAAAAAAAATAAAATTTAGGACTAATGTTTGGAATCCTGATGGCCGGATAGATTGATGGTTTGGTCCCGGGACCTTTTGCATGTCATGTCCATCTTTTTCTTTTTCTTCTAATCATTTTCTTATCTGCTCCGTCTCCCTAAAAAAAAAAGGAACAAAAAATTTAGACTGTTTTCAGCAGACCCACCTTGGTTGAATACTCCCAGTTTATCTACGCTATTTCACCATTCAGCTTATGAAGCACCGCTGCACTTTATTAAGAGTAGTTAGGGAGCAATTTCCCTGACTAAAAATATTTGGGCGAAAAAGCAATGTTAGATTTCTTTCTTCCATATCCTAAACCTATATTATAAAACATCGCATTGGACAACATTCAAATGTTCTTTTAGAGGCAAAGAACGTGTATCTCTTCCACTTGCAGTGAGCCTATAGGATAGCTGCCATCACGGAGGACCGAAAGCGTATATATTTAATAACTTGTGGCTTTTAGGAATGTGTAGCTTCTTTCTCAACATCCAAATAACCCCATCTCACTATAGTCCATGTATGCATGGAATACAAGTAACAGAACAATTGCAGACTCCTCATCCATGATTCCTTGCATTGGTCTATCTCACCCTGAATGAAACTTCATTTACCCATCCTTATATAAGTGTACCAATGTCATTTTTACATTGCAGTTACTACTACTGCAGTTAGTTTTACTGCAGATTTGCCTCCCAGGAGATACAGACTTCCAGTGTTTTTACAGATTCATTTTTATTTTTTAGAAACACAACCTCCTACAGCCACCTAGTTGAATTGATGAATGTGATCTGTTATTTTAAATAACGCCTTAGTCATATCAAAAATGGTTACATTTTCCAGGTGTTAATGTGATGTGACCATACACAGCTGTCCTCTTACATTGCCTCGTCACACCAATTGTTTCCACTTGGATAGGTTGTGTGACTTTAGTAACGTGTCCATATTTATTTTTGACTAGGGTAAAAAAAAAAAAAAAAAAAAAAAAAAAGAAGGCAGTCAAGAATGGTTTATCTAGTTAAATAGACAGTGTAGAAGAGCTGTTTACTGGTTACAGCGGGTAAAGCAACATATTACATTAACATTTTTGACAAAACGTGGCACACTGACAGAGGAATATTCATGTTTTTAATTCTCATTACTTCTCATCTGGTTTTACTCTATTTTCATATCAGTATTATATTAAGTCCAACGTTAAAAAGAAAATCCCACAAGCTAAACTTCCAGAAAATTGAGAAACCTGTGCATTCCTACAACTTAACTATAATAGGACTATTTCACACTACACTATTTGTATCATATCTGCCCTTTTCTCATTTAAACTGTACATTATGTATATGTGGAGATTGTATCATAGTTCATATAATAATAATTCTATAATTTTGTAGTGGAGTGAAATAAATGGTTACATTTCAATAAGTATGTCTCCCCCTTCTTGTTTTTTAAGAGTGAATGGACTGCTGCTGGGAGGAGTAAAGAGAAAGCTTCTAGATTTAAAGATAAGTCAGCCTCAGAATGGAAAGTTAATGAGAGGTCTGGATTGCTCGGGTTACATAATGAGTCAAATGATAAATGGCCCTGACTTCTTATTTTGACGAGTCCAAGTGAACTCCTTGTGACGTCTGGCCCCGGCCAAGTCACACTCTCAAGGAGACGCCATTCTTTTTGAAGCCTTGTCTGACATGACAGAAGTAAAACATTGCACTTGTCTGTCTTAAACCCTTAAAGTAACATTAGCAGAAACCCAGCCACCAAACAGCTGCATCACACACACAAAGCGTATTAGGAAGCCCCTTAGGAGAAAGGTTTGGACGGAGCATTCGTGATGCAAGTCTGAGATCTTAGCTGACGGCTCCTTAAGCAGAAGGCATGGACACCTGCTCTCAGCAGAGACCCTGGCCCCCAGTCTCAACAGGTGGATTAACTACAGCGCAGCACAAGGAAAAGGGAGCACCGTTTTCCATCTGGGCTTCCCTTTTAACTGTGAGCTTCCACGAAGTAGTTTAGCGTTTAAAAAGTATTTAACAAAAAGCCTCTGTTGAATCACACAATGGATCCTGCTGCTAATGAGTGACTACACCTTTCACCTTTTGTTGCCAACAGTACTCCACTAATCCTTATGTCAAGTCAAACTGAAGGGCCCAAGCACTTTTAAAACTTTAATCTCCATCATTAACTACACTTTACGTGGATGAAACACATGGCCAGGCTTTGGCCTGGACAGAAACGCTCCCAATCACAGTTTGTTTATATTCTGCTTTAATTATAAAGTCAGTTTTGCAATCCGTGGGCTGTGCTGTGCACTATGTTCCCAGGTCTGGTCATAGTATGGGTTTGAATCTGGCTACATAGTTAGATTGAGTCATTCTGTATGACTTAAAAAGTCTAGTTGTAAACCAAAGCTAAATGACGTGGAACCTGTTCATAAAAAACAGTTTAGTCAATACATTGAATTTCAGAAATTGTTGAACAGCTTTTTCTTTACAGAGCCAGGGGTCTGTGAGTGACCTGTCCACACATATAGCCCTGCTGTGCTGACTACACCAATTATATTTAGAGCAGCAGGTTGATGTTCATCTGTTGGCTGCATGCCTCCCTGGTGTGTGTTACCCACCCAACATGACTCACCACACACATGTATCGTTTGAAATTATTCAGACTGCCTGCAACCAGCAGCTATACAGTAACATGGACATGGGAACTGTATGACAATAACCTCACATCATTAGCCCTTCTACAGCTCTTTTACTTTTACAATGACCTTCCAGGAGGTTGGCTTGACACATACAAGTGTAAATACCATATAGGCCTACAGCCTGACCACACATGAAAACACATAATAATAGACCCCACAATTATCATAGATATTTGGACAGGTAGGCCTATAGGTTTTATTTGGTTGGAGTGTTGAGGAAAGAGGAATTGAGGAAAATGTTGTTATTTATAATATTGGGATATTTAAGTAGCCTTACATTGACTTGAATTCCACCAAATGCAATAGTTCCGTATTTTTTTCCAAATGTTTTCTCTGTTTCTGTATCAGTTTTAAATGTAGACTTGTTTCAGTCCAACTAGCCAAATAATATGTTTCCCCATTGTTTAAATGTTTAAATAGGTCCTGTTCATTTGTCTGCCTTTTTACAAAACGTTAAAAACAGTTGGTATCCTTTGGAACATGTTCATGCTTCCCTCTCTTGACACATAGATAGTATATAGTAGTTTATGATAGTTGCCTCGTTCATTTAAAGCGCCGTGTTCCCCTTTAAATCCGAACAGCTGAGCGCAGTCAGGAAGTAGCGCAGTGGTGGAGCACACTCCGTCATCAACACAGTCACGTTTGTTTATTTTGATGTCTCTTGTCGGCTTGTGATCGTTGGGGTTTGCTGCAGTTTGTTTTCCGGATAGGAGATAACACAGCGTTCATTTACCACCAAGGCACTATACGTTCACTTTGACGGAGAGTGACACATTGGGAGCATGGCGGAAGGTCCAGAGGCTGATGTCGACGAGCCGCCCAGTATCAATGTCCCTCCGCTCATCACTATCTCAGAACTGCCAAGTCCCACCGCTGCAGGTAACCGCGCGGCTATATCGATCATTTGTGAACATCGGTGAATGACAGCCAGGGAGGGAGCTTGTGTCCTCCGTGCGTAGTGTGTGTGCCAGAGGACAGCAGACAGCATTATGCTTCTGTGAGAATAACAATAACAACACAGACATGGTGCTGTTGAGGGTGACTCCTGTAATAAGGTGTGGCTCATGGATTCAGTAATAGGCCTATCCATATTATAACATTTACAATTACAGGGATATAAGGCTAATGCAAAACAGTGACAACAGTCTTACCAACATGCTGTATAATGGATGGATCTGGACAACAAGACCACCGCTTAAACAAAATTGGGAGTACTGAACAACACGAAGATTTTTGGTAAAAATATTTTAACTTTGGTCAATTGAACAAGAAAGGCAAATTCGAGGGTATTTCATACATAGAATGTCCAATATTACTCTTTCATGTCACTCATTTGGTAATATTGAGTATGGCCACTCCTGACAGGCATTATAGTTGGGCACTGGCGACATGTTTATGGGTGAGAGTCGCTATACTCTTAACTGTATATAATCTATACGATTAAGGGTATAGCATCTATACTATGGATGAAAGACAAAGGGGGCAGCGACTAAGTGGTTAGAACCTCTATATATGATGACTGCATCCAGGAAAACACTCAAGCAGGTGCTGTCTCAGTGAGTGTATGGTGCCGGTATTCATTATGGAGGAAAAACACCATTGATGGTGCTGGATGAAAATGCCGTTGTGTAAAGGGACATTCTGGAGAACTATTGCCTCCCACAAGCAAGAAGGGTCTGGGGACAAGTTTAGGCTGCAAGACGTCAACCAAAGACCACATAGGGCAGCTGCAGTGAGATAATTTTTTTAGATGCAGAAGGGATGTAAAAGATGCCATGGCCTGCTTGCCCCAATATTTTTTTTAAGCCTGAATACACAGTTTGCAAAGGTTAATTTTGATATGTCTGGATAATATTGAAATAAACTTTTTGAGAAGATCACACTTTATATGTGAAGAATAAATCGCATTGTCACTATCATTTCATGTGAAGAGGTCAAAAATATTCTGGGCGACCGTGTAGTATATGAACAATACTAGTCACTCCAAGGATTCTCAAATGCATTCTTGGTGTATTGTCAACATACAGTCTAAAACATGATAACCCTTGGAGATGTGTGCTGAGGGAGCTGAACAATGCTTTGCCCACTTTTATTTGCCCAAAAATTACACCAGCAATTTCAGTATTCTGCATGCGTCGGTCATAAATAATGATTTTTAAATATGCAATACCACCAGCCATAGATGGTTGGAATCAAATTAATCTGTTAAGGTGTAGGACTAGATAAGTTTTTTTGTTTTTACTTCCTCCTACCCCCTTTAGAGCATGTAGAAAGTGTCTGTTTTTTTATTTTATTCAATTTTTTTTAATTTTTTTTTTTATTTATTCATCTATTACTATTTAAACTTGTTTTCTGATTGCTTGCATGTTCCAAATAAAGACAATCAATCAATCAATCAATCAAAAACTATCACTGTGTATTATCTGTGCATGGTCACCAGGGCGTAACCTGAAGGAATGGCTGGAGGAGCAGTTCAGTGACAAGCCTCTGGAGCAGGAGGATATGCGGCTCCACAATGCAGCCTACGTGGGAGACCTGGACACGCTGAGGAACCTGCTGCAAGAAGACAGCTTCAAACGGTTTGGAGGGAGTTAAAATGATAAGAATCTTCATTAAAAGAGAGAGGCTTGTATTTCTTATCATACTTTTGGAGTCTCTAGCCATAGCAGGCTTGAAAAGTCATGGAAAAGTGCATGATGGTTGACCATTAATAAAAACGTACAACATTTTACACTAAAGTGATCTTTAACGATCTTTTGTGTGTGTGAGCTCCATCGTATACTGCAGAACTGGCATCTTATGTCCAGAGTATCTGTGTGTGGCGCTAAGTGGTTTGTGGCTTCTGTGCTGTGTGGGTTTGCTCAGTAGGTTTCAGCTGAGTGACAGCCCCAGAGACAGACCACGCTGCACAGAATATATCCTTCCACAGCTCTACCACAAAACAGTCATGTACTATGTTACACATGCCATATGCTGGGTGCCTATTCCTCATTGCTCACAGTAGTGTTGTAAGCTAACATCTCTTTTTATTAGCTGGTTCTAGTTAGTGGCCACATTTGAATCAAAGTATCCATACAGGTACTGAAAATCGTAAAGCTCACAACGACAGGGCAAGGCGGGACCGTCATAGAGTGGTCATTGCTTCTTTTTACCTCAATCCCACAGTGTTTGCATGCTGCTCTCTCATACTCCACAATCCCCACACCCAGCTGAGCCAACCCATTATTACTGGCTCAGGCTTAGTTCATCTCTACTCCGCACGGTTTACAACATGCTGTTGCAATTTCATAAAAATAATGTTTAACTTTATTGGATATGGCCCTGCCTATCACAACTTGGCCGAGGCAGTAGTGTTGGAGGATAAAACTATTTTAGCAGGTAGATGTAATACATATTTCATTTGTGATGACAACTCAGCAGTGATATTTTTAAGACTTTGGTAAGTTTATTGTTTTTTTTTCAATGTGTGTGTTTTTGGCCTGCTTTTATTATACAAAAAAAATCATAGAAAACATCTTGCATGCAATATTTACAGGTCATACATATGTTGGATGCATATTAGACAGATTATTTTTAATTTGTGGTTTTCATGGTGTGCAAATATTACTTAATTGTAACTGTCCACTTGTTTCATCATTCTATTTGTATTCCTTATAATTTTTCTTTTTTTTTTCTTTACTTTTTTTGAAATAAAAACATTTTCGATTCCATTCACTATATGAATGCAACTGATAACCTCTTTCCCTCTCCCCTTTTGTTGCCAGGCGTATCAATGAGAAGTCAGTGTGGTGTTGTGGCTGTTTGCCCTGTACCCCTCTGAGGATAGCAGCCACAGCGGGTCACCCTGCCTGTGTGGCCTACCTGATCGCCCAGGGAGCGGAGGTGGACCTGGTGGATGTGAAGGGTCAAACAGCTCTCTATGTGGCTGTGGTCAACGGTCACCTGGACTGTGTCAGGATCTTGCTGGAGGCCGGAGCCGACCCAAACGGGAGCCGCCACCACCGCAGCACCCCGCTGTACCACGCTGCCCGGGTGGGAAGGCTGGACGTACTGCAGGAGCTCATCAGGTGAGGGAGGGAGATGGATCGGGTCAAACCCTGGTTGTAGTCAATTTGGTAATGCAGAAAATACTTTGCCATACATTTTGTTTGATCTTTTCTTTAATTTCTGAACATTGTTCACAGACCTGACTGAGGAAGGATGAACTCTCCATTGTCTTACTTCATGTTTTTTTTGTATAGAGTTTGTATGCTTTGATTATGCAGCCTTTGGGTTTCCATGTTGATCTAATGCTGGCTGTGTGAGGCAATGTGTTCCATTGCCCCAGGCAGCAGCTTGGTTACTTCTTGACTTAAAAGAAAATGTCTTCTTTAATCTCTCTCACAATAAAAACAAACATCTTTTCAGTCAGAGGGTCCTACCAGTCCACAGCAGCAGGCCACATGGTACAACAGTCGCATTGACAATGAATATTGACAAGAATACACATTTTGAATGGACTGAAACGCCCCAGATTGTTAGTTTTACCAACACTGTTTAGATCCAGATGCATATCTTGTTTGCACTGTTTCTGCAATTAACCCATAGATTCTAGATGCCAGAGCTTTGAAAAAAAATAATAAGTTAAACCTTTACTTCTACCTGTCTCCCTCTGTCTAGGTTCCATGCTGATGTAGACATGGACCATCAGCTTGGTCCCCGGCTCCTCTTGAGTGCCCGTACCCTCAACACCCTGGTGGTGTGTCCCCTGTACATCAGCGCTGCCTACCATCACCTCCAGTGCTTCAGGCTGCTGCTGCAGGCCGGAGCTCAGCCCGACTTTAACTACACTGGGCCGGTGTGTCACGAGGCTCTGACCCGCGGCCTGGCCTCCTGTCTGCTGGATGCAGTGCTCAGACACGGCTGTGAGGTCTCCTTCATCCACCTGCTGCTGGAGCACGGGGCCCGGCCGGCCCTGGTGCCCTGGGACCAAGCAGAGCTGGAGGCTCTCAACCAGAGGAAGGTGGACCCGGAGGCGCTCACAGCCTTCATGGAGGCCAGGAGTGAGTACTGTATGTGTCTGTCTGTGCAGGCATCTGTGAGGGCTGATTTACTATGCATTGTTCAAGAAAGTTTTTGTAAGGAGTTAGTGGTCCCAGCACTGTTATGATAACTGTTCTCAAGTTGAAGTGTTTTATTTATAAGGCCCTCATATAATGCTTACTTTCAGGTTCAAAATTCTAATTTGGGAATCTACTTAAAACTGTTTTCATGGTGTAGTGTCCAAAACACCCTTTATATTTCTCACAGTGCTATTTCTGAATCTCCTCTTTTCAGCCTCCTTCTGAAACGCTCCGTTTGAGAGATCTCTTTTAGCACTGCCTTCTGTGATTTCTGATTGGCCCTGAATTTAACTCCTGGTTTAAATCTAACTGACAGTTAGATTTAGGGGTATCTGGGGAAGTGCTTATCACAGGTGCTAGGTTAAGTTGGTTAATGGGGGGCATTGCTTCTCCCCGCATGATGTAATAAGGGGGAGAAATCTGACTGGGGTTTTTGAACAATATTAAGAAAGTTGGAGTAAAAGGGAGAGGGTTGTTTTTTTCTCATACTTTAGGATTCTCTAGACTCAAATGAATGTGTTTGTGTTGGTGTTCAATGGTGGTGGATGTGGACATGCTATGGAAGGCAAAGAAAATACAATTAATAATGGCTAAATATAATTGAGCTGCTTCAATTTCATGGTCTTGGTCACACTGTTGTGTCTGACTGGGACACTTGCATACCATATAACCATTGTAAATGTAACTGTGCTTTTCCCACTATGATAAGTCAACATGTGTGCTTGGAAAAAGGCTTATGTGAAAACATCCACAGTAGTTGCTCAAAGAAGAGCAGTATTGCTTACTGACTTTTCCAGTGTATTGCCCTTTGGTTTCCAGCATTTCAGCTCACACCTTGTTCCTGTATATCAGTTTTATTTAGCTGAAACCTTTGCATGCCCCACCTATAGCATGCTAAAATTAAATACAGAATCCCTCGCCAATGCCTGTACAGCTCAGACAGTAAAAGCAAGGGGCTGACATGACCAACAACGTGACAGGCTAAGAAAACTGTAACTGAATCAATTGGGTGACGATATAGAAATGAAACCTCCCAACTCCCAGTTAAAGGACTTTTTCAGGACTTGTTCCTAAGAGGACAGAGGATGTTGTATTGCTGAACCGATGGTAAAGCTTTCTAAGGCAGTTGTAATATTGGGCTACATATCCGGGCGACTGTGGCTCAGGTGGTAGAGCGGGTCGGCCAATGATCCAAGGGTTGGCGGTTCGATTCCCACCCTGCCACCTGTGTCATGGTTGTTGTGACCTTGTGCAAGACACTTCACCCACCTTGCCTTGTGTGAACGTGTATGACTGCTGTATGTTTGAGGTGGTGTTTGGAAGGGCTGTAGGCGCTGAATGGCAGCCACGCTTCCGTGAGTCTGCCCCAGGGCAGCTGTGGCTACTATCGTAGTTTACCACCACCAGTATGACCATGTGTATGTGAATGAATGGAACCTAGAACCCTGTAAAGTGCTTTGAGGGCGTAGAAAAAAAGTGCCATATAAATCCAATCCATTATTATTATTATAATTTTTATTATATAAATACAACAGATTTGATTTGATTTGAACTCAGCCCGTATGCTGTTCTCATGGTTAACCTGAATGTGTAGGTGGGTTCTGCTCCAGCTGCTAAGTCTCTTGCCTTCTCTCCCCTCAGGTTGCCCTCGTAGGCTGACTCACCTCTGTCGCATCAGGATCCGTAGAACCATGGGCAAACATCGTCTCAACCACATACCCTCCTTACCACTACCACAGCCCATCAAGACCTTCCTGCTTCACCAAAACTGACATCCATCCATCCATCAAAAAAAAAAAACTCCTTCAATCCCATCATTATTATTTTTTAATAATGTCAATAAAAAAATGTCTTTACTGTACAACATTTAAAGTTAACAGTTTTTCTGTTATCTTCCATGTACTGTTAATGCTTCTTAACTTATCAGAGAAGCCTAAGTACGTCCGGACCTGTACAGTTTGGTCCTGACTTATGAAAACTACATAATACAGTATGTCACTGAATGTTTGCCTTGTGACATCCCAAATTGTGTTGTGGTCTTATCCTGCTTCAAGTATGACTCTCCAGCTTAATAATTGTCCTTTGAGTGTCATTCAACTTGAAGCGATGACTGAAACATTACCCTGATCCAGGCTCCTTTAATTGCTCATTTATCTGTTCTATGTAAACTTGGATTTCACCAACTGTCAGCCAGAGTTGAATGTGCAGCAACCCAGTATTCACAAGTTTAAACCATAGATTGCTCTATTGTGATGATCAATAGCGTGGAGGGCAAGGAAAGGCCATGGATTGTATTCAATTTGTATTCTAATTCTGATGAATTTAGCACTTTGATTTGGCTTGCAGTGGAAGGGCTGGACTGTGGGTTAAGTTAGTTAGTCTGTTGTTCTGTGTTACCGCGTTGTGCTGGCTGGTGAAACATTTATTTATTTATTTTTAACTTGTGCCTTAACTTTGAGTTTTCTTAAATGTCCTCGAAGATTTACCAGTCCAGAATTTATGGAAAGTAAAATTCTAGATGTTTGCATGGAGGCAAAATGACCTCAAGCCTCAAATGAGCAATTTAAGGATCCTAACTGAAACACTGATACAGGAGAAGACCTAACACATGCTGAGTGTTATCACTAATGTACATCTTATAAAAGCTATGAAAGACATGCACTATTTAAGCATATTTAGCAAAGCTCTGTCTGTGGATGTAAGATATTTATGATGAACCGGGAAATACATTGGAAACTGCATTCTGTGCATGTCTGCTGCCGAGCTTTATTTTGTTTCTCATACATGTCTATTGGTCAAGATGAAGTGTCTGTGCATTGCATATCTCACACAGTAAATGTAAAATAATCCTATATTCTCTCCTGTTTTTTTTTGTATCATCCCAAACCTTAATGTTATAGGCTTTCCACGCCAGCAGAAAGCAGAGCCATGCCTCAAAGTCAAATCTCTTTTTCTGCGCTTCCTGTCCTGTCAGCCATCTCCTCAAAGTGACCATGAGAGAATTATTACTTCTACTTTTCTCTCACAAGCCCTTCCAAGATGTGTTCTGCTCCACAGTGGTCCGTCTCTCCACTCTCTGGAGTTTAGGTTTTAGTTGACTCTAATGAAAGAAAATCACCCCTCAATATCAGGGCGACACAAGCCGCAAATGGTGCGGGGCTTTTTGATCCAACAAAGCTTCAGCAGCACACTATTAGTTAATCAACTCGCTGAGGGGGGATTTCCCCTCATGTACCATACAGTATTTCTCACAGCATAGCCACATGTTATATACCAGCAGTGGGTCTAGGATTTAATCCTACCAGAGCTTTTAATTATTTCTGTTTTCCAGAAATGGGTTCTTGAATGGGCTGACCCTGTGTGGATATTGAAGAGGAGATTCAGTCCTGGGATCTGAAGATCAAGAACCTTGCAGCAGCCAATAATGTTATAACTGCAGATAACAATATTAAAAAAAAAACATATATATTAATAACGCTAACCCAATAACGTTATAACATTTCTCAAACAATAACGCAATAACCTTTTGCCCACAGTGTTATAGGTTATTACATTAGCAGCTGGTTGTATCACTGTCGGCCGGGTTTTAGAAATCCATTACAATGTCATGACTGTAGTCTATAATTTAATAATCTACTTGTATCACTTTATTTAAGTTTGATTGGGCAGTTTGTGTCAAGTCAGGCAGGTATTTGAAAGAGGCAACAGTAAGGATAAGTGTCATGGAAATGTGATACTGTCAAACCTGAACTGAAGTGATATGAGTATACTATTACCTTGTCTCCAGTAATTTCCTTTTTAAAATGATTTTCTTAAAGTTATTTGCTTTAGGGTTTTTGCTTCAGAAATGTTATCATGTTAATGCAAGTTATTACATTACTGGGAAAATGATTACTTTATCAGCAGTTTCTACATTATTGGCTGCTACAACCTTCAAGAAAAACTGTAAAAGAGGACTCAAAGTGCCTCTTAAGATGATTTATTTTTTAAAGCCAGCTGATAGGGAGGCATGTAGAACCGTCATAGTGTGTTAAAGACTAAACCGTTCACTAATTTTTATTGATCCCTGTCTCATACTTCTGCAGCTTTTGTCGTCCAAAGTCTCCCTATTGTCTTGTAACTCATGCTACCCTCCAGAGGAAGTCATAGCGTTTCATAGGAGGGCGATAGAGCTCTGCATGGGGACCGTTGTTATTGTTGTGGTGCTGATAAAATGAGTAAAAGATGTCACAACGTTTTGAGAAAACCACAATTTGGTGAAAATCCAAACTGGAGCCGTGGAAAATGCAAAGAGCCTGGGAACCCCCCGAGTGTAAGCAGCAGGGAGCACTAAGGGCCAAGGGGGCTCTCTCACTTTTTAAAACATTTCTGGTGGAGGCACGAGATGACTGACCGGGGTTGCTTTCTGAGAAAAAAGCCTAATGATTTTCTTGCAAATAACTATTCTCTTCCTTGCAGAGTTGAAAAAGCCTCTCACACAGCACTATAGGGCGCTCACAGGACAGTTCAATTTTTCCACTCAACCAAAGAATTAGTTATTCAATCATTTTGAATATTTGACAATAGAAGAATAGAAAAATGCATGCCTTACAGTGACAGGTTTGCGTGCCTGCTTGCACACAAGCATGCACAGCTGTCACACAAGGTCTCTAGATGGCAGTGTCTTCCTTTCAAGCATGGCAGACGTCTCCACGTTCTCCCAATATCTCGCAATCCTCCCCTCTTCTTTTCATATCTTTCTGTCTAATCTTTTACGTCTTCTCTTCTTCCTCTCCATCCGTCCTCTGTCATGTCTGTTGCCCAGTGAGGACTCAGCATGTGTCTCCCTCCCCTAGGCCTAGAACCTCATCCTCTCAGAGCTGAGTCAGGCAAGTCTTTCATTAGCGGAACTCACACACACATACACGCACACGCACACACACACACACACACAGAAGGAGGCCCCTTCGAATCAACTGAAAGTGAAGCACTGATCGGACAGTTCGGTCAACCACTGTCTTACTGTGGGGGACTTTCCATTGCGAGAGCCTCGTCTTTCAAGTCAAACATATTTTATGGAAGGGTTTATATAGAAAAGCACCACTCTATGCTGGTCATGGGAAGATTCATTAGAGCTATATTAGAAAGCTTTATTTCAAAGGGACGTCCTTTCAGTAAGTTAAATCAACTCTTGAAAAAAACGGACGTATAGCATTGACTTCTTCTTTGAGGGCCAAATGCTAAACATCAGGAAATCATATTTTATTGGTGACCGCTTTGTACATGAAAAACCTTAAATCATGACTTGCATTAACAGTATTCAAACACCAAAGTGATCTCCTGCGGTCATGCCCTTGCAACAAAAGAGAAAACAGAGAGGGTAAACAGTTTATTTCCTCTGGATAATCACTGGAAGCCTGGCAAAGCTGAATGGTGTTGTTCATTCCTGAGTTTATTTGCACCGCACACTGCAATCAAAATCTCAACAGCCTGTGCTAATATCACCGCAGTGTTCCGCTTCGACTGGGGACCAGCGTGCAAAGGGATCCTATGCACTGCAGCTCGCTTCACCATGCGACCACAGCTTTTTAGACATGCTTTAAAGTTGTTTCCGTGGATCTGGTGTTTTCATATAAAATGATTAGTGCTGTGTGCGTGCCTATGTGTTTGTGTATGTGAGTGCTGTTTGCTTTACAAATATAGACCATATTTGCATAAAAGAGAGGAGTCAAAATTCATGTTTGTTTAGATCAAAACCTCACCTGTTAGTTGTTAAGAGGTTCCACTACAATCCCTTTTGTGTCTATACCTCTGCACCAGGCGTGTGGCCTGCTCTCCTGCACTAGCCCTGGCCAGGAGCCGGTTACCATTTGGCAACTGCCACGCACTTTAATTTGAATGATCTCATTCCTCAAGCGCTCCGGAACTCTTTTTCGTTTCCTCCAAATGACCACATCACTGCGTGTTTACTGCTGACACAAACACACACACGCATGCACACATGCACACACACACATACACATACACACACAAACACACACAAACATTATTCTGACCCAGTGCAATTCATGATTTATCGAGCTCGAGCTCCTTTTTGAACCACAGAGCAAGAGCATTGGAATTTGTCAAAACATAAAGCAGTTTAACATGACTCACAGAGATGACATGAGGCTGAGTTTGTCGTTTAGCAGTCCAACAAAAGCAAACCCTTTTTCCATTGGAGCTCACGCCTGGTCTATTGAACAGGAAATCCCTGGGTGTGGGTGGGTGAAGGACTCCCAAATATTGACCATTTGTCATTTGCATGTCATCCTCTCTCTAACCTAACACATGTGAAGCACAACTGCACATCCGGAAGCATTTTTCCTCTAGTAAGGCCGTCTGGCTCTATAAAACCACTTCAGCAGTGTTTAGTGCAACACACACACACACACACAGGGAATTCCTTCAGCTTTATTGATATAATTAAGGAGTATATGGTTGGAAATATTGGAAGAATCTTTACTAGTAAAAAAAAAAGTGTGTCTTAATTAAAAATCGGTAAAAACCTCAGAGGGGCTTAATGGGTCTTAATTTGACTGTTTTCCAAAGGAGCCGGTAGTCGTGAAATGTGGCAAAGGCAGGAAGGATGTGAAGTGATTGCTTCTGTAATTACTGTCACAGTCTGTAACTTGGCTCTTACAGTATGCTTCATTAGTTCCCTCTCATTTGAGAGACGCTGTGTTACTGCGTGTGTTCCACAGCTTTCCTCGTGTGGTCTGAACAACGGAGCTGCAGAAAGTCAGTGTAAAGTTTAAAGGGATGTTACATTAAACCAATATTATCCGTGTTCACTCATTATGATGATGGGAAATGAGCTATAGTGGACTGTGAGCCTGGTGTGGAAAACAGAGCCATTATGATTGCCTGGTTCTCCTCTGCTGCCCTGTTATAATACTTCACGTCAGTTATCTCTAATCAGGCTTTATGAAGCATCGCCAGCTCGTTATGAGCACAGCAATGCTTCACTGGAATTAGAGCTTGATGAAAAATGTGCTTCTTCAACACCTCATCAAGTAGCTGTAGGCCACCTAAAGGTAACGGGACACTGAGATATTTGATGTTAGAAAAAAAATCAGTTTTTTGGATTCTAAAGTGTGTGCAGTTGTAGCCACGCTAGCAGCATGGCTGCAGGAATGACAAGGTTAGCCTGTTACAGTAATCAATCGTCAGTCCACGATCACTGGTCCAGACTGACTGGTATTGCCGGATTGGCTTGACTTTTCATCAAGCTCCATCATAACATCAAAATGTCCCTATGTCCAATACTTTGAATTGCTAAACCAAAAACTAATGATATCCCCATCCACCTCAGCTGTACTTTGAGTTCAAAGTTAATTACTAAGTGTTGGCATGCTTGCAGGCTAAACTACAGCCATACCTGCTAGACAGGTATGTTAGCACTGTGATTGTAAGCGTGCTTGCATGTTGATATTAGCTCTAAACACCGCTGTGGTACAGCCTCACATAAACACTAGCATATTGTTATTTGAATGTGTTAAAATAAGCTGCATGTTCAATGTCTGCAGTTTTTCTATTATTTGATTCATGTCAGTCTTCACTGTTGTATAAGAAGATCTAAACACTGACACAAGCCTGTCTGCTTCTCACCCATGTGGTGAAACCCACTAGCCATATAAATGCTGCTCTTCCATGTCCGACTGAAAATAACATGAATTTGACTAATTGTCAATGTCAAAACTAAAAGTTAAGAATCTTTGTTAGTCCATCCTTGCTGTCATGCTGCTGTGTATCTGGGTTTGTGAGCCTAGGGATCAGTTAATGGCTGCATGACAATGTCCATTACACCAAACTACCCATGTTTAATTACTTCCGTAGAGCCGGACCGCTCATGGGAAGGATTTTCCGCCACTGAGAAGATCTGGTGGTTAGGAGTGGGAGGGGGTGTGTTGGACGGGGAACAAAGCTGGAGAGCTGTGGTGGATGGAGGGGTTGGAGGATCTGTTGGAAGATCCCCCCCCCCCCCCCACACACACACACACACTAAACGAACCAGGAACTAATGGGCAGCTTCCCAGACCACTGACTGACAACAACATGGGCAAAAAAGTAACCCAAGTTAAATAGAAAAGCGGAGAAGAGGAAGAGAGTCATTCGGTGGCCACCACTGTGGGAATGTTGTAAACTGTGCTTTCCTGAGGCCTTGGGAATCCCACACCAGAGCTGGAACCTGCGGGCATGGAAAACGGGGCCTGCCTCCCCGGAGAGGAGACGTCAGATGCAGAGCAACATCACTTGATCATGTGGTGTGGGGGAGCTGGTGGTGACGCACTTTCCCTACTGTGCATCAGGAGCCGTTTGACTGAACTCAACCGCCAAATCAGCTGCTGCACTTGTTATCATGTATTCTTTGTTTGTCATATTATACTGTAAATAGTAACTTATTATCGGATGAATCATGCATTAGTTTTACTTTTAACACTTATCAAAGGTATTATCATATACTGTGGGGGAGGCACTGAAGCCACAGTGAAGCCATAGTTTGAATGGGGTTTAGAACACAATAGGTATTCAAATAGGTGGAGAATTGTTTTCTCGTATATTTGGAGCCTCTAGATATAGGCTACATAATTAATGTTGATAAACCATGAGGAAATGCATTTTGGATAAAAGGTAACCTTTAATGCCAACCACAATGCTTGTTAACATATGGCATATTAAGTAATACATCAATGAAATGTCCATAACTGACAAAAAAACGGGGCACTGTTTTATTTAAGCACAGAAGTATTGGTTTCTGAACCTAGTGTTGAAATACTGTATGATGAAGCTGGTCTGTTTAGTGTGCCATGTGCTTTGAAGGCAATAGAAAGCCCCCAGGCAGGTTAATCCAAACCTGATTTGACCAGAAGTTACCACACACTAACACATACGCTGCTTTGGTTCTGTTGGCCACAGAAAAGGTCTCAATATGCTTCAAAGAAAGTGGCATGCAGGGTGTGTTGTCAGACCAAATCAAATTGAATGCCGGGCAAAAGGCTTGCTGTCATCGCCTCCTCGTGGCTCCATCCCACTGCCCCTGGTTCTCTCTCCAGGAACGGTGTGTCTTCTGTGGATCGTTGTGGTCCCAAGGTACAGTTAATACTGTGGATGATTTGATACAACTGGGGATCATGGCAAACGCTTTTCACTCCTCGAGGGCATTCAATGGTGTTGCACTCGGTCCTTCGCATTAAAAGTCGCAGATGTAGTTGTTGGAAGCCTTAAAGCTGCTTTAGATGGAGCAAAAAACAGCAATCGCATATGTTTATTGCATATCACACTTTGCAATATGGGTCTCGTAAAATATTGGCTGCAGTCTGTGTCTGGCTGCATGATATCTGGTTCAAGGCATGTCAGATTGTGCGATGAATCCGTGGTGAATCATCAAAAAATGTACAGCACGACATCAGCTCAGGTCATCCATCTGCTCTGCCACAGCTCAGCGAGGTTTCCCTCTTGGCCAGAGACCCACAAACTTATTTTCCTGTCACCTCCATTGTTTTACTTTGTGTGCATTTGCTCGTGTGTGTTCTTTCCCCTCAGCATTTTTCATAAATTGAAATGTCACGCTTGCCTATGTGTATTGGACGTCATTTCATGTTGTTTTCCAAATGGTGGGTTTCGATACATTTTCTAAGTTATCCAAGAAAACAAGAGGACCGACAAATAACATGGCATTTGATTTCTCTGTATGCTTTGTTGCATCCTTCCCTAAAAGACATACAGTATACTATAGGGGAGAACGGGGTAATCTGAGCCACTTTTTACATTTGCTCCCCTCTAAGCTAGCTAAAATGATTTATCACTCAAATTTACACATTTCCCATTAATTCAGGATGTTTCCTAGAAATTGGCATTAGCAGAATTTGTTCAAGACAAATGGCAGTGAAAATATGATTGTTTTAAAAAAAGTTGTCATGTGGCTCATTTTACCCCAGCTGTGGGGTAAACTGAGACAGACCAGAACAATCAAGGGGGTAAAGTGAACCAGCTATGGGTAAACTGATCCACTTACTTTTTCCACTCTGAAACTACTGTAACAATACATAGTGTAATTCCAGAACTAATGTCGGACAAGTAAAAGAATGATGGACAAAATCAAATAGAACATATTATAATGCAAAAGGTTTTAATAAGATTCAAATGAAAGATAGAACCAGTTAGATTAGAACACAGTCTGGGGGTCAGAACACAGGACCCTTAGAGACAGCTTGTGTCTGGGGGTCAAAGCATAGGGAAATCAGAACCAGCGAGAACGGCCTGGGACTCAGAACACAGGAGTAGACCCAACTGGATTATAACATCAGCCTGTCATACTCTACAACTAGGCCTACTCTACATTCCAGCCCTGAAGGTTACAGGGAAAGATGAGAAGGTGCTATTTCCGTGTGGTTGCCCCAGGTCGTCTTCCTGGTGTATTTCCTTGGCATGATGGCTTTTCTACAATGTGTATGACATTAAAATAAAACATATGTTATGTAATATTACATTAGAATATGTTTAAGACTAAACTTAACTTGTGCCTCATGTTGGGGGAAAGTGAGACAGTGTCTCACTTTCCCCCACAGCATTTGGCTCACTTTCCCCCACCACCACAATTTGAGAAAAAACTACCTCTCTTAGCATTTCAGGCTAATCTTTAGCTAATATCATCACATGGTTTTTATATGTTGGTGGTTCATCAACACGTATGATAGAAGTTTTTCTACGTGAATACCTTTGCTTTGGCACAACAGTTGATTAAGTTGACAGCAAGAAAATTTACTTTTACATGCAAAATACCTATTTTGGTGAAAAAAACATGGCTCACATTACCCGATGCCTCAGATTCCCCCGTTCTCCCCTACTATTTTACTATAAAAATACACAATAGGGGCTGGCTGCTGTAATCTTGACAAAAATAAATCTTAGCTTTACTTTTACTGTTGCGGATCATCAGGCCTGTGCAGCTGCGGGATCTGTGTGGGAAGCTTTCCCTTCTTTACCGGAATAAATTGTGTAGGAACAGTCACATCAAATCAAAATTGTATGTCCGTCTTTGGGGAAACTGTTGTCTCAGGACAGCCCAAAATCGCACAATGTGAAGTGGCCTTTACTTTCACACCTTGTCAGTCACTGTGTACAGTTGCCTTCGTCTGTGTTTCCTAAACTGTAATAATTGTTGGAAGCGATTGTTCTGAAGCAGGGTTTCAAACACTGTTCAAATATGAGAAAAGCACTTAGTTATAAATGTTACTGAGGTTTTTCTATCTACTGGCCTGGGATCAAATTCCTGCTTTCATGCCATCTGAGTAAACAGTTTTTCTTCTGCTCACAATATCTAACAATCATGTTCTTTGACTGATTATCATTTTTAACTAAAAAACATCCAACCAAAAAGGGGAAGTATAATTGTATATTGAGAGATCAAAGAATACTGGATATAACTGAATGTAAACCAAAAGGGACAAAATGAGTATACTTTTGAAGAAGTAAGAAGGGTTGGTGGTGGAATATTGAATGTCATGCTGATGCTTAAATAAAAAGCCTGAGTACAGTACAGTATGTGCATGCATGTGTGTCCCCCTGCACAGGTTCAGCTGCGAGGCCACAGTGGAACACCACATCAAATCGACCATTTCCTCCACTGATAAGCAGCTTCCCAGATCTGCTCCAAAGACTGAAGAGAAGAGTTAAAAAAGACATTTAGGGAAGTGGTTTTGGCAAAAGCACAACTGAGGCTCTACTTCAGTAAAATAAGCTCTGAACCCTGTCAAAGAAGAATATCAGATCTGGTTTTACTTAAGAAAAGTGAAACATTCAACATACGGTGTGAGATATTTTCACTTCTTTCCAAAGCACACACATCACTGTTTGAGATCTTTCTTTAAACTAATGGCAATTTATTTAAAAATATTTTAACATTTCAACCTACAGTTGAAGGTACAATATCAAGATACATGTCATATAGAGTTTAAGAGGATTTCTCACTTTGAAACGTGGCCGATGTAACTATTATTATGACATATGGCATTAAAAGAAATGTTACTGTTGTGTTTGTGTATTTTTAAAATGACCAGAAATAGAGGTCCCCACTTGGTCATTGTAGCCCGATAGTCCTCTGTTGGCAATGTAGGAGGGTGTGTGTGTGTGTGTGTGTGCGTGTGTGCTTAACTTGCAATCTCAAAAACACTGAGAAGACACAAACTCTTACATACAACTCTATTCGGTATCTGAAGAGCATATAAGAAAACCTAATTCCATGCCATAAAATCCTTCTAAATTATAATTAAAGAAATAATTACAATTCTGCAGACCTGCACAATATAGCGCAGCAGCATTGAAGCATTCTGGCAGCGTTGAGCCCTTGATACAGATACATGATGATATCATGCGTAATGGGAATAAGGAGTGTAGGCTGGGATGAGTGCAGCATTGCGTGACCGTGAAGCCAACATCCTGTCCTCAGTGAATTCCATGGAGGAGTGTGCGGCTCTTTTGGTTTCCAATGCTTTTTCTAGAGTCCCAGCTAACGGAGAATGTGTGTGTGTGTGTGTGTGTGTGTGTGTGTGTGTGTGTGTGTGTGTGTGTGTGTGTGTGTGTGTGTTTGTTTGTGTGTCTATGTGTGGATGTGTCTTTCTAAACATGATTTACGTTCCTCGAAGTCATCTCCAGGACCGCGGAGATCCACCGAGACTAAATTGAGAGAATATTTCACCGTTTGACATTAAAGAGAGTCAGTGTTTTCACTGAAACACAGGAACTGATGTTACCGTTCCTGCTGCTGCTGCTGCTATGAAACTCGGCCTCTGCATTGTTATATTTTTTTCGATCTGATGTCACAGCAAAAGTTGGATGGATTAAGCAGGGCATATTCTGCAGCCCTGCTCATTACAGGTATTTGAATTTCATCCCAAAGCATGGGTGTGGTTTCTGATATCCATTTCTATCTCCTAGATAAAAACCACACTTTGACTGAACGACAGTTACGCATATGAATCTTTATAGCATTGTATACATGTAACACGTTAACTGTTTATGTTCTTTCTATTTACAGAAATTAATTATCTAATTGAGAGCTTAATATTTAATTTATGACTAAAATAAATTTTCCTAATGGTTGAGATCACATTGGAGAAGGTACTTTTCATCGATCCAGAAAAAAGCATCAATATTTATTTGATTAAAATTTTCTTAAAGCCTGCGTTTCTCTAATGGGACTTTTTACACAAAATAGCCATCCACATGTGTCACTATGTTCACCTTACCTGCAATAGCTGTGTACAGATGACTAAAAATATATATATTTTGACTGATGAAGTAATAGCTCATACAAATGTATTGTGGATATGATTAAAGGAGCCATTGGTTGACAGTATATACACTGTGCATACACTTCTCGTTCACGCTGACGGCCATACTGGGATGATGTGCAATGTGCTTCATCATACGGCTGCAGTTAGTTCATTCACATCAAAATATAAACGGAATAATGACAAAGGCTTGAAGATATTTGATGGGATAAAAAGATATATAACTCTAGTGTTGATTGACATAAAACTGTATCGACTGCTGACACTGCTCTCTATCTGACCAAGGTAAAACTGCCTTTAAACATACCTTAAAGACAGGCTGTGCTCCTCTTTGGTCTCAGTTATCTGTGATGTGTCCTCCCCTAAAGGTTCTTAGAGCCAGGCAGCCATTAGCACAAGCTGCCTCTCTAATCAAGCCACTGGAGGAGGCACCGTAGGGATGCTCTGGTGACCGCAGTACGCCTCCTCTCTTATTTCCTCACTCACACTGTCACGCCCGCCCTGTGGGACAGACCTGAGGTCTGTCAAAGCCTCAGGGAGTCAGTGACAGGTGGACAGGTGGCGGTTTGAGAGAGAGAGCGATAGAGAGAAAGAGAGAGAATGCCAGCCTCGCGGCTTCTGTGCAACTAAGAATATACGGGCAGCCACCAGCAAATGGCAAATAGAAAAGCCTAATAAAAGTGTATAGTAGTAAGAAAATGTAAATGTACTCAAGTCATGTGACTAAAAACACTTTATGCATTTATGATATTTACCTATCAACAGTGTTTCTGCCTTTAAAAGTGGACTGAATTCTGGAGAATACTTGTTGTCAAAATCAGTGAAAATCTCTTCCCAGTCTGCTGTTTGGTCCTGTCTATACTGTGAGTGCGCTGAAAATAATTCGACAAAAAGTGATTTTTACAACAGAAATTCTCCAGAATTGCTGATCCACCTTTCACATAGAACCTATATTTTTATACATATTCTCCACAATAGCCCTCTTAGAATATTAACATCTCTTGTTAGAATGTATATTCAGGTCAACACTAAAATCTGACATAAAATACCAAAAAGAAAAACACTCAAAATCAAAACCTCTAAAAGAAGTTAACAGACATGTCAGGAGATGAATAAATGTGCAACAAATGTTTGGAAATGGACAAATTTAATGTTTTCCCATCTGCCCTGCAGCCCTAAATAAAACTCAGTCCCAGAGGATATTATTCAAATCATATGTTTGCATGTTTAGAGGGGTTTAAGAAGATTGAAAGTTTAGAGGAACTTAAGTGCGGCAGGCTGTTATACTCTGTGGTTGCTTTGTCTCTGTCACAACCAACCATCGACAGAGGATATCACTGGGTTCCTAATGCCATATATTCACCTCTGACAGTTATAAATATTCCATATAATGTATGTGTGTACTGATACACTGCAATAACTTGGCTATATTGATATATCTCTGAGAATCTAGTCCACCTTATTTTAAAATCGATTCACTTAGTCTTAGTTCACATCAGCATCAGTTGCCTTGTCTCATTTAGCTATTTTATCTGATTTGGGGTTAAGCTTAAATACAAGGGACCAGTCTTCAGTGTGCTTTAACACATGTGGCATGCTTTTAAAGGTGCAGTGTGTAATATGACATCATCAAGAAAGTTCTACAAAGTTCTAGAATGCAACGCTCCCTGGGTAACCCCAACCCTTTCGAATAATAACAGAAGCTACAGTGGCCTTCAAGGACAAGAACAATTCTAAATTTTAAACAATACACCTGATGACATTCCAACTATGACACTTTCAAGATGGCGGCACTAGGCCTTGGTCCAAAATATGCATAAATATGGACATATATGAGACCCTTTCTAAGGGAAAAAATAATAATTCAAAACATTTTGTTCAGCTATTATGCACCAAATTAAATGTACTTATGGATATTATAATTACTTTCTACAAAGTCTGCTAGGAAATAAAACCCAAAATTCTACACACTGCAGGTTTAAAATTCAGGAGGGTATTATCTCAGCTTTTTCTTGGAATAATGTATTAAGTTTAAAAAACAGACATAACAGGAGAATCTACTCTGACTACAGCATGTCACTATAGAAACAACATGTGGATGTAATAGTGAGTTCCATTAAAGCTACATACTAGAAGTATGATTAGCATTAATGACATACAAATGCATTAGTATTTTTCTGAAAGCCCAGCCACTAAATTTGTAGCACAACATTTCTAGGAAATAGTATCTCCTCCAAACACATACAAAATGTTGAAAACTACAGAAGAAAAACAGACCAACAAACAACATGACATTTGATTTTTTTTTAATGCGCTTGTTGTATTTTTCCATATAAAAAGATAAGGTTTAAATGGTAAATGGTAAATGGACTTGACTTATATAGCGCTTTTTAGCCGATTTTCTCAGCCCTAAAGCATTTTACATTTCCAACCACATTCACCCATTGATACACACACTTATACACCGATGGTTTAAGTGTTTTACAATAAGTCTAAGACTGTCTGCTGCAATTTTGAAAAAAAAAAAATCTAAGCTTTTCATTTGACTGTGTTTGATCATCAGGCCTGTGCAGCTGTGGGATGTGTCAGGGATGCTTTACACCATTTACTTCAAAAACACCAGCAGGATTTATGGGTCATTCCACCAAATGGATGACATTTCTGTCCCCAAGCCTTCAAAGGTATACATTTGCATGAAAATGAAAAATAACATACATTCATTTATTAAGCAATGTCTCTTCCACATTGACCATATTGTGAATTTAAGATATGTATTTTATAAACTGATAAAAACTACAGTTTACACTGAAAAATAGCATTTTTAACCTGTCCGCTGCCCTCTCTAACACAACACTTTACTAACAAAAATAATGAAAGAAATCCTGCTGAAATCTTACAATTCTTGCACTGCTGTGTGATTCAATGTTCAATATATGCTTCAATGCAAATGTTATCATCAGAAATCCATAATAGTTTAGGTAAAATACGAATTTTTGTTGTGTCCCCAGGTTTACACTCAGTCCTGTTACCCTAACACATTTAACGCTCTTAAATTTTTGCAACATTACAAAAAGCCCTTGCTAAACTGGAATATGAGCAATGTAGCTCTTCTGATAGGTCATAGGAAGACCAAAAGTAGGTTCCCCCCTTTTATTTTCAGTATACTGTATTTGATGATATTGTAAAGATAGTTGACGGGAACATCTTAACGTTCAAGTCCTGTTACCAAAATTATTTATTTAATGTTATTTGTTTGTTTTTAAAATAATACTTTTTAATAAATCACCAGAATGTGCTGAGTGTACTCATGCTACTAGAATGGACCCTATGTATCTATATTTGCATGTTTATGCCAATTATATGTAACAAAAAAAACTCAGTCCTGTTACTTTCAGTCCTGTTACTTTAATACATTATATATATTATAAACCTAATTAAAAATTCAATACAATTTCCTGAGATTGACCAATATATGTTTTGAATGGTTAAATATATGTGTTATGAGATTCAGCTTTGAAAAATGAAAAAATCTGAAGTTTAATTGGGAAGAGTTGCAACATGCAAATGTCACCCATTTGGTGGAATGGCCCTTATATGAACGTAAAGGAAAGGCACTACAGGTTCAAACAGTGTATAGGCCTAGGCATATTTACAGTAAAGGAGAGTAAGTGGTGGTAGCCTACCCTGGGATTAGATCTGTTTTTTTGGGGGTGTGCTGCAGGTGTACAGATGTGTGTATGTGCAATAATCAATGTCCAACAATATGAGTTGCTGCTGAATGTTTTTGTGTATTTAATTTGGTCTGTGTTGGAACTGAGAGGGAGGTAGGACACAGGCCCTGCTCTGGATTCTTTTTTATAACACACCGTATAAACATTTCAGATTCTGATGCCGTTTTATTTATCACACAATCACATCCACATCCTACGGTAATGGCCGCCACATTTCTAGGATAAAAGGGTTAGGACGTGCCAGGAAGTTGTTGATAGGCTGAATGTGTGAGTATGTAAATATACAAGAATATGAAGGGGATTCAGTTTAGGTGTGTGTACAGTGTACATGTGGGTCTTTTATAGATTTTAGGGTTTGTGGGTGTCCTGTATGTGTTTTGGTGTGTGTGTGTGCGTGTGTGTGCGTGTGTGTGTGTGTGTGTGTGCATGTGCGTGTGCGTGTGTGTGTGTGGAGTGTTTCACATACAACGTGATGTGCCTTTTTTTACTGCCAGTGGGTTTGATGAACAGTAGACCAGCCAAGTGTGTGTGTGTGTGTGTGTGTGTGTGTGTGTGTGTGTGTGTGTGTGTGTGTGTGTGTGCGTGCGTGTGTGCACTTGTGAGTGTTTATGCGGTCAAATGTGTCCCATATGTGGGCGCAAGTCTAAGTCCATACACACTTCCTCTCCTCTCCACTGCTGATGCCTGCCACCACCACCACACTTGAGCTAAGAGAGGTTTGCCAAAAACATTTTCAGATGATTGTTCTTCCAGATGGATGGATTTTTTCACACGGACATAATTCAATAAAAACTCAATTTCAATGAGGTATTTGTTTTTTTGACATGAAACACTGATTTTCTATGTGTGGTCATATTTACTTCTTTGCCAATTCTCTGTAGTAGTGTTATGATATAACAATATGCAGAATGTCTACTATAAACTGATGACATCCTACACTGACATTTTATTTCAGTTTAGTTCCATACTCTGACTTTTTGACTTAATGAAAGTGGAATTGATAACTTTAAAGTCTTAGTTGTGATCTACCACTGCTTTCTCTGCAACATATGCAGGTGCCGCTTTATATTAAGGTCCTTGTGATAAGCCTTAGTTAATAGGTAATAAGGCCCTTATAGATGCTTGCTAACATTCAGTTAGTTATTCTGTTAATGAGACTTTATATAAGTCTTAATAATAACATAATACACATGTTCATTGTGAGATTATAAGGCTTTTATAAGCACTCATAAGAAACTATTTATTAATTGCTTAATAACATTAAAGGTTCAGTAAGCGGAATGGTCAGTTTAGCTAACTTCTCGCAGTTTGCAGTTACCTCGCTCGTCCTTACGTCCCCACATTAATGCACTGCGGTCTTCAAGCAGCAAGTTATCTATAGCATCATCTCAGATAAGTAAGTGTGATAAAACATGATAAAAACCATCAAAACAGACATTGGGAAAGATTTTTACTTGCTCCGCCATTGTAGGCGCATACACATTCACCCATCTGTCGCTCTGCCCGTGCACCGGCAGTGAGACGGGTGCCGGTGTGTAGCGTTCTCTCTTGTGATTGGATATCAGTTTCGGGATCCCCGAAAAGTTTATTTGCCGATTACATGCATAGCAGATGACTGAGAGATCGGCTTTGTGAAAGGCTATGTAAGTGATCACTGTATGAATAAAGAGCGATTTAACACTTATATTATCATAAATAAATCGCTTACCTCACCTTTAATGAAAGTCTTATGAGTTTCTTATAGTTGTTAATAAAAGCATTACAAACACATTTATTGAGTCTTACCAATTTACCTATTAAGTCATTGTTAAACCTTTACTTAGCATGTTTTAAGCTGTAATGGTCTTATTACCTATTAACGAATGCTTATTATAAGGACCTTAAAATAAAGCATTACCCATATTTCCTGGGTGAACATTTTCTAGTACGGCTCTGATAAAGCAAACACGCATCATAGCAAGTCCAAGCTGTCTCAAATCTATCCAGATACGGTTGAAGATAAAATGTACTATATGCTCACATTCCCTGTGTGTCCTAACCCATATGGGTTGAGCTTGCCCCAAGTTATTGAGATGCTGGCAGTCATTCTTCAAGCTAATCTCTGAAATAACAGATTCCACCATTCCACTCTTCAACTTTGGAAGACTACTAGAGGATAATGTCACAATGAATATTCAATTCCAATGTGATTGCTTTCACCTTCCCTGATAGCTCGAAGAAAATTGTTGAGGTTATGGAAATCCCACCTTCCTTCATCAATTAAAGTTAGCATGTCCTTTTGTAAAAAATAATAATAAATGATTGGCTATTAGAGGCTGCGCTGATACATTTTATTGTAACTGGTAACTGATTAGCTACTGTAATTTTTTTTATTTGCTCTGTTTAGTCTTTAACTGTTTGCTCATATGTATTTCTTGTCGAGGAAACCTGTAGGGAGAAGGGGGGTGGGGATTGGAGGGGTTAACAAGTGGCACTGATTTGAAAATCCTGTAAATGCAGTGAGATACTGAGTTTTCCGAGTCGTTCCCTGTGATGGCTGCAGTTTTTGATGTGGATACAAGTTTATCTTTGCTAAAAATGACGATGGAGTGGCTCGTCATTGCTTAGCACTTTTCTAGACATTCCAAACCATATTACACCGACTGTGTGATGGCTGCATAGGCCAATTAATCTGTGTGAATCTATGTGTTTGCAGCATCACTCAGTGCGTTTCCATGGCACAACTAGATTGGATTATCACATATATCGAACAAGACACTCGAACGGACCGTGTCACTTGTCTGAGTATACATGGCCTTTCAGAAATCGGATAAATGTTCGATGCATGGCTGTCTCCACTATGCTAGGTGGCGCTGTAGCCCTTTCTACCATGCTTTCAACAAGTGGTTTTAGACCCACGTCCGGTTGCCTTTCGTCAATAACCCATGGTGTAGCCTATCACGCGCAGGCACACAATGAACGAATTATCTAGGTGTTCTTATCCGACTTCTCTTGTCCGTTATTGTGCCGATTTGTGTCCGAAGTAGATCGGATAAAGGTGTTTACATGCAGTTTAAAAGTCCTGTTGAGGTCTTATTCGTTTAGTTATCCGATTATGAGTCTGCATGTAAACGCACTGACTGACTGCGCTCTACTGTATAGCGGTATAGGTTCACATCATGTATGTCATCTTTTGGACCAGGTCAGACACACACACACACACATACACACACACACACACACACACACACACATACACACACACACACACACACACACACACACACACACACACACATATCAGACAATCTAAATCCTCCTGGCTGAAGCAGGATATTGCGCGGTCCAGTGCTCTTCACTGCGTCGTAAAGCACGGCCTCATGAAAATGCTCAGAGCACAGCAGGTGAGTTTGAATGGAGACGCAGTGTCTTGTAAATATTCCATTTTTAACATCAATGCGCTGAGACCAACTTCAGTACACGACTTCTCCCGCAATTGCAAAACAACATTATATAATCAACTGCTCCCATAGTGTACTGTGGTGTCCTCTACATACAGGAGGGATAAAGAAAGACATGCATGCACACATAAATAATACATCTATGAATATCCACTGTGCACATGCGTTACGTGAACTGCATGTGCCCTGTTACCTGTTATGGAAGAAACATTACTGATATGCAAAATGATGCATATATTAAAGGAAACATTAGGAGACATTTCTTACATAAGATACGATAAGATATTCCTTTGTTAGTCCCACAGTGGGGACATTTGAGCAGCAAAACAGGATATAGTGCAAAGAAAAAAAAGCATCATTAAAGATTCAAAAAATAATACTAGCATATACTATACACAGTAAAAAAAATAGAATAACGCTGACACCAAAATGTTAACAGTAAAAATGCAAGTTAATGGTTAAAAGGTAACTCCAACGGTAAATACATGCAATATTATGCATTTTAGGAAAAGTCAGGAAACATAACCTGTCATGCAATTTTGGAAACATTACTTACTGTAAGATGCATCAGTATACATATTAGGAAAGATTAAGAAACATCAACTTTTTGCACACACACACACACACACACAAAACCTTCAACTGACAACACTGCAGGACTGGACTTGAGCATCACTCTCCTCTCCTCTCCCTCCATCCTCTGTCCTAATTCAAAGCATCTTGTTGGGGGGAGGGGGGAGGGGGCTACAGCAGAGAAAAGGATGTGGCCGAGGCAAATGAAAGAATCATAACAACAGGATCAAAGCCATCCTGCAAATCTATTCCTTCTGGACATAGCAGCTTTCTGCATGAAACAAAGAAAAGTCAAAGAAGAGAAGACAGGCTGATGCACTGTAAAAAGGAAGAGAGGGATAAAAGGAGAGAATAGGGGAAAGGAGAGGAAGAAAGCCGTGAACTCTGTATATCTCATGGAGATGGCCATCGCCAGCACGTGCTGCCGTCTGATTGATGCCCTCCATTCCAGCTTTTTTTGGTCTCTCGTATTTTTTCTTGAACCCCTTTGATTCATTTCTGTATTTCCTGAAGCATTGATTTATTTGTGTTCTTCACACCTGTAAAGCGTTCCCCCACCAGGAACAATTTACAAAAAGAAATTCAGAACAAAACTCCTTTTTATCAATTTAGCATACAATTAGCTGTGACAAACACAAATGACAAGAAAAACAACATGAAACTTTTCAAATAATCTTTAATGATATAATATTATTATAGAACAGTTCAAGGTTTAATGAATACTGTTTCATTTTCTAATAGGTTACCATACATTGTTATTACTTTCTTAGTAGATTATTTTTGCACAAATTAAAATGCACAGAATGATATATATATATATATATATATCCCTCCATATATATATATATATCCCTCCATATATATATATATATATATATATATATATATATATATATATATATATATATATATATATATATATATATATATATATATATGTATAATGATAAATGATGTAAAGTGTAGTCCATTTGAATAATCATCAAAATATTTGGTTTTACAAGTACTGTTCTTTGGTCACTTTTGTGTGGCACCTGTTGTGTTGGTATTTGTCAAACCCAGGATATGGAAGTGAAGTAGGATTAACCAAACCATGAGAAGTAGTTGGTTCCCCATGAGCTTCTTGTCTACAATTTATTGTTCCACCTTTGTGTGGGGTTGTATTTTGCACTTCTTTACTTCTTGCTCTTTAGAGAAGCCTAAAGCACCACTGCCTGGCACGACAGTTCATATCATCCCTGAGATATTTCTGCATTTAATAATCTTGAATTGAGCACAGTGACAACCTAGTCTAACTGTATCATTCTCAAATGCTGTGGTAAAATACCCCAGCACTGCCATTCTTTCCCTGTGATCCTCCCTGAGTCTACTCCCTCGAAACTGGAACACTGATTTTTTTCAGAAAAAACCAGAGGGAGCCCGATCTGCACTCTGCACGAACTGCATATTTAGATCATGAGGCATCGATCCTCATAATTCACATGGATCTGTCATTTTACACTCAATTTACGATATGTCGCAGCTTGGGAATCCACAAAACATTTTATTGGACATAAAAGCAGAAAAGGGAAATTATGGAAAGACACTGGGGCAAAATAAAAGCCAGCGTATATAGCTGCTCAGCCCGGGCACTGTCCCTTGGACTGTGCACTCTGTTTCCAAACACATCAAAGACAATCAGGATTTCTCCTGAAAAACCACAACATGACGAGTATCTCCCCCCCACCCACACACACGCTCCCCCGCTCTCGCAGCTCCCTAGAGGGAAGGAAAATGTGGATTCTCAGAAGTATTATTCCCCCCAAAATATACACACTATGAACCGGAGTGAGAAATACATATTCCAGATCTGTCAGTTAAAATCCCCTGTGTTTGGATCCAGGGCTTTTTTTGTTTGACTCTGTTAAGACGCCAGGGGGGTCCAGAGGGATTGGCAGATTTACAGTGTGGGGGGGGGGAAGAGGGGGGGAGGGGAAGGGGGCTGGTATGTTGGGAGAACCTGGGTGTTTGCTGTGTTAAGAGCCACATCCCTCCATCCCTCCCTCCATCCCTCCCTCCCTCCCTCCCCAGAACATCTATCTGAAACAAAGAGGTCGCTGTGTGGCAGTTTTCGGTGGAAGCGTCCCCCCAGTTACTGTACGCGCCTTTTAGTAATCACCACAAAAGAACATACCAGAAGACTAAGTCCATAAGTCACCCACACAAATAAACTCTGATGTCGGTAAATGAGGCCGAACTCCCAACCCCTGAAGGGTGAGACTTGGCATCTTTTGCGGTGCGGATTGAAGAAGGCAAAACAATGCAGCTGTACGATGACGAGGACACGGGACAGCAGCCTGGAAAGTGGCAAGACATTTTGGTCCATTCAGCCTACCATTCAGCTCTGCCTTGAAACTTCCCTCCTACGCTCCGTAGAGGTCACACGTCTGAATAAGTTTGTTTTATGGTGAATGTATCGGTCATATCCAATTTGTGCCGCTGGGTATTTGTGCAATCACTTTGGTGTGACTTGGACTAAACCATGACTAAAGTTTGGGATGATTGTGAGTTGGAAAAGCTTCTGCTCTGTGTTATTTTAGATGACTTGGCTTCGATTTATAGGACTGTCCATAGAAACAAGCTGTTGACAATAACAATGTATCGTGTCAGGTACTGAAAGGTAATTTCAGCACGCATGAAAGATACCAATCAATGTGAATTTCTGGCACAATTGGAGTCTAAAGATGTATCTCTACTCAATGTATATATACATCTACAGTATGAGACATACAGTGTGAGTTTTTTCAGTGACTCACTCCAAACAGACAGACAGCAGTGCCTGGGTGGCCTACGTCAGGGCTCAGATGGATCTTTATGCTGATGGTATGAAAAAGCTTCTCCGTGGCGAGACCCCTTTGTTTCTGGGTCTAAACGTATCAGTGTAGGGGTTTGACACTGCAGCCAGAAGACCTCACAGACCGAGGGAAAAAGCTCCGCCAAGGCCATCCATGACAGCTGGCACGCCGCGCGGCCTAAAACAATACACAACGCGTCCCCGCTGACGGCCATCAGTACACACTGGTACAGTCACGGCAGGGCGAGAACACACGCTCGCCCTGACATCTCCAGACAGCGAAAAATAAACGGACAGATGGAAAAAGAAGATACATAATGAATACCAGTGGTCTGGCAAGAAAAGGAAAGTGATCTTCCTCTTCTTCTCCATCATACCAGAGCTACAGTATGTCTACGGGGGCCGGGTGTCGTTGTGTTTTAAAGATCTAGCGAGCCTATCTTTTTTTTTTGCCCAAGACCCTTCCATGCACAGTCCCCTATAAGTGTCATTGGAGAGTTAGCGCCAGCACCATGAAAGCACTAGCCGCGCGGCCATTAAAATACCTTGGGGAATATGGGATGCTTATCAAATAATATGAACCACATTGCTCCACTTTTCCCCCTGTGTAAACGGGGAGTGGATATTTTGGGGCTGGGGTAGATATCTCTACCTTTTCATGTTGCTCTTTGAAGTCTGGGTATTGTAAGTAACGGCTGGGAAAGTGGAAAACTTGCCGGCTTCAATAAGGGGTCACGACCCGGCTGAGTCTTCTCCTGTCTTGTCTCCCCGTCGGAAAAGAAAAAGTCAGTCAAGTGGATGGTGTGAATTCAAATAATGTAGATTATAGTATAGGCTCCTGTGTGACAACAGCTGTGAACACATTGTGCAGCTCCGTATGCATGTGGAATCTTCTTTTGTTGACATTTGTCCTCAGTTTTAGTTTTAGGCCTCAAGCTGACCTTAACGAACGCCATCAGATGCCCTGTTAAAATACCAATCATCGTATCCCCATGAAACAAAGGGATGGACATTCAGAGGGGAAAAAGGATTTTCCATTAGGGTCTTTTTTCCATTCTTTCAAATGTCCAGCTGATTTTAACAAGAGGAGAATACCGGAACAGCTCGCCAATGTGCAATCTGCCAAAGTCACTCAGTCTAATTTCTGCCATGGTTCTGTTTAACTAGAAGAAGAAGAAAAACACAGAACTGTAATTTGGGTATTTTTTTCTTTTTGTTACTTGAGTTTGTCTTTTTTGATCGTTTTACAAAGTTTGAAAGGACCATGTGTCCTTTGAAACGTATGGAAAAGAGAGACCAAGCACTATTGTCTTAATAATGTATCAATAAATACATCTGGGGCCATAGTGGTGGCTCAAATGTGGGGGAGAACAAAGCAGAGAAAAATTTAGAGATGTGCTACACCAAGCTGGACATACAGTGTACTGTTACTATTCGAATATGTTATTTTAATGACAGAAGTTTGAGTGATTGTGATAAAATGGCAGCTGACAGTTGTTTATCTTCTTCACCCATTTAAAATCACAAAAATGTGACACCCAAACATATTATCTTTTATGTCCCCCAAAAATGCTTATTTTCGTCTAAAGCTCTGTTTGGCTGATCGGCAGCTAATTCACTCATGCTTCACAATCACTGTCTCATTCATCAGCTGCCTAATCACGTCCAATTATATGTATATATGCAGTGGACAGGGTAAGGTAATCATAAGCTGACAGCTTCTTCTTCTGTCCTGGCCTTCTCTTTATGATCTCATGTTCTGGTATGTTTTGAATTGAACTCAAATTTAAATGGATTGATTATCTCAGCCTTTTTCCTTTTCTAACTGTCTAACTATTTCCTATAGATGATCAATTCCTTGAGGTAAGTGTCTGGATTGGAAAAGTAAAAAGTCAACCATTGACATTAAAGTCAGCGTGACAATAAAAGATGTTACAAATCCTCATGCAGGATGTGAGTTTATTTTTCAATGTCCACTCCAATAATGGCAGAATATTGAAGCTCCCTAATAACTGTTTCATAAACAGTATCACGTTACCCATAAATGTAACTGAACTCTGTTGGTCACCAAACAAGAGGTGCGCTTCATTTTAGATCATGGTGATATTAAGAAAGTGTCCCTATTGCATAATATATTCCAAACGGTGGTTTTCAAATTAAATGCTCCCACTTGACCATTTCTGCGCTGCACATTAGTGACTTAATGCCTGCTGTTGTTTGACTCAGGCCCTACTAACTCTGGATGTTGAATTCCTTCATAGTGCAGTTTAATAATCTAGGTATGGAGTAAACAGGTTTTGGGGTATAGCAGCAGCCCTGACGCCCGCTGTCTGTCTTTGACATTTTCTCTCTGACGTTTCTTCAGTCAGTTGCATTGGAATTCCTCCTTCATGGCTCAGGCTGCTCTGCTCTGGGCCAAGCCCCATCCCCGGGGGCCCATCTGCAGGAGGAAATTATTTTTCATTGCCCCCAAAACACTGTGACTCTTGCCAGTTTGGCCTGGTCATCCCCCCCTCCCTCCTTCAAGTCTCCAGGTTGTAAGGGGCCGAGCTTCCTCCTGCCCATGAGGTCAGGCCTTCAAGTTAAAGCAGGTCACAACCCCAGGCTGCAGCGCTCAGCTACCCTGGGGCTCCCCTGCCTTTGTTCCCTCTATAGAACGACACTAGGTTGTATATTATCTTAAATGTACTAGCACGACTTCTCTAAAACAGTAAGAACATCCAATCTATCTTCACTGGGTCCCGGCAGGAACCCTTGTCAAGCTTGCTATGTTTGTTACATTTCAAGAGAAGACACAGTGGGTTTTATTGCCAAAGAAGGGTTTCATGTTGTATTATGAAACTTTGTGTTCTCATTGGTTAGATTTAGGGACCGGGAAACCCTTACCAAAAATATTTCCCTTTAGATAGTCTGAAGTGACTGAAAATTTAAAAAAAAATTGTGGTTCCCCTCATTCAGCCAGACAGACAACATTTCAAACATTTTGTTTTTGACCATTTTTGCTGTAGCTGACAAATATTCTTTTTTGATGCTAATCCAATAATTGGGAGGTTTGGGGTTTTATCCGCTCATGACTTTTGCTGCAAGAATGCAATGACTCATCAATTTGGCTAGATGGCTCCAGTGTTTCAGGTGACTCAGCAGGAAATCCACCGACACTTTTGATCACAGTGGCAAATGTTTTGCTCATTTCCACAAAACACAGAGAACTAACTATATTTCTTCCAAAAGACAGACATGGAGACCAACACCAAATAAGGAGGAGACAAGGGGCTTTGTGGGGCTTCTGTCACTGTCACAACAGCATGTTTCAATGTTCTCGTATTGTGTAGAAATATGTTTGTGTTCCTAAGTGGTGAACAGTTGTTGTTTCTCATGTGCTAAAGCTTTTTGAATCCATTGCACAGCCGAGGAAAGCGCTGACGCCTCAAAGGAATACTTGGTAACACTTTACAATAAGGTACACAAAAAAAGAGTAGTTACCCTTTTTAAAAGGTAAATTTACCTTTTGGAAAGGTAAATTTACCTTTTGGAAAGGTAAATTTACCCTTTGGAAAGGTAAATTTACCCTTTTAAAAGGTAAATTTATCTTTTAAAAGGCAAATTTACCTTTTAAAAGATAAATGTACCTTTTTAAAAGGTACATTTATACGGTGGCGCTGAGCATTCACCAAATAAAAAAAAGTTTCACAGCAGGATCACCCTCTCATTCATCAATAACGATGTCTGTGGCTGTGTCTTGATTCAGGGGTTGCAGCCTTGGTAGGACGCAGTCTCGCGGTCTATGAAGGCTATAGCCTATGAAGGCCGATTTTAAGGCCGGTTTTGAGGCCAACGAGCCTTGTTAAACGGGACGGTCTCCGCAGGTCTCCGTTTACGAGCATTTCCGGTTTACGTAACAAGCCGTTACCTTGCGTGACGACTCGCCGCTCCTGTGCTGCCTAGCAACCCTGATTGCTGCCAACGGAGACAGCCCTGTCAATGGAGGAAAAAAGAAAAAGAAGTTGCCTACCAGACGAAAAGAAAAAAAAGTACAAGAAAAAAAGAAAGGAATATAAAAGTTAAGAAGATGGAGCAACACGTTGCTGTTTTGTTAATTTTTATTTTATTGTATGCCATCTCTGAAAAAAACGCAATGAATCATGGGATATGTTGGGCCACGAAGGATACATCTGATGCAGCCTTCAAAACTGCTTCAAAACCGTTAAACGAAGGCTGCATTTCACGACCGCATATGAGGAGCCTTGCGAGG